>OY735219.1:28803585-28921085 GCA_963457665.1 Thysanoteuthis rhombus
TCTGAGTTTTGTTGAATGAAAAATTGCAAGAGATGCATTGTACAATACACCTTTAAACTTCCGATGGAGTTGGGTATGAAAAGCTGTCACTCTTTTGGTCGATATTTCATATGGAAAACAAATCTAGATTTCGCTAGTGAGTACAATTTTTCTATCTTGGCGGAAGGAAGAAAAAAGTATCTCCTCGTGTCCAATGTCGTTAAGCTTCCGGCTTTAAACCTCTCCTCCTAGTCTGGATGTTAAAAGTTCAGATGCTTAATTTCACGCTGAGATTACGGATGAGATCATTGAGCTCTTCTGAGGAGAACCACTTCAAGGTTGAAAAACTCTTATTCACCGTAAACCCCACAAAGAGGTTACCTTAACACCCACGGTCTTTAACGTAAAGATATCGCACATGCAAGCGTGTGGTTAGAAACATGTAAAAAATCTCTCTGGTCTTTGCAACTATTGTCACAAAGACAAGAGCTTGGTTTGGGTTTCTGGTCTTGACTTTGTAGGGTACGACCCTGTTTGTTGGGTCAAAATCCCATTGGTCGCAGCACCAAACCTTTGTCCGATTAGTCTTATATGGTCCGCTGTTCAGAGACCAGGGAACTGTGGAGGTCAAGATGCACCCTCTCTTAGATTTGCTGACGACAATATCCTTTCTGAAAAAAAAAAAAAAACCTTCATGATCTGTATAGAATGCTTGATGAACTGAATGAATAAAGTAGGAAGTTGACCTTCACATGAACTTGGATAAAACAAATGTTAGGCAAAACAAACACATTTAGGACAAAGACACAATGATCAGAACAGAAAATGCAGAATTGAAGAAAGCAGACCCCAAAAAAGGTGAAATCAAACGAAGGATCACTCTATGCTGGCAATTTTTCGAAAAAAATCTCTAAAAGGATTGGTAAACATCCAATGTACCCTCCTAAAAATCCTCTGTCGAGCTGGAACATGGAACTTAACAAAAATATCTCCCTTAAAACTGAGTACCATGCGACATGCATATGAACGAATCTTGTTCATCATCATTTGGAAAGATCACTAGACGGTACAGTGTATTAGTGAGAAAAAACAGGAATCATAGATTTCCTAGGAACTATTAGCCTAAAGCGTAATTGGCTGGCCATGTTGCAAGAACATCAGACAACGTGGCTCTCCAGAGTTCGTTCGCAAAAATGACTTTTTTATCGAGTCTGAAAAATGTATGAAAAATGAAAAACACATTGCTGTTTGTGTCAAACTCATTTTCTTAGAATTCAAACTTTTTTGAAAGCTTGTAAAGTTGCAAAAATGTCTAAATAAAATTCTAAGCACACATTTCCCTTCCTGTCGTACAAAGGTGAAAGTTTGAACATTTCCATAAATTGAATATTAGATAATCTGTCCCGATTTCATATAGCCTGATCCCTTGGGAATGCTACAATCATTCCGACTACCTTTTACTTCTCTTATTTGTGATATGTACTTCAGTGTCAACCAAAACTTTCAGATAATATTTTATTCCTTATAGCTAAACTTAGTTGTTACAAAATTTCCAATTTTCACTCGATGTTTCGTTTATTCTTATCTTTCCCTGTCTCCTCTAACTTCTTGTGTGTCTTCAAATTCTATTCATAATTTACCTGACCAATCAGATGACTAAAATAAAACAAATCTGATGCAGACGCAACGATCAAATCTCATACTCCTGCATATTATTTTAGTATAACCAGCTTGAAACGTCTTATCATCTTTCGTGGCTTCGGAAGTGACAAGAATCAATAATCATTAAAGAAAGACAACCGAAGCAGCATTTAACGATTGCATTTTTTTGTTTCTAGTATTCTTCCACCTCAAACTGAGTCTTTCTATCAGGGATGAACTAGAGGACAAGTCTTTAATCCTGGAATCTTTATCATGAAATGTTTTATCGTGTGTTTTATTTTACTGGCAGGTTTTCCATCCAATTTCAGTCGCTGGTTATCGCTGTACTCTGATCATAATTCCACGACAGTTAATTGAACAGTGTGGATATGAAAGGAAAAAAATCAATTATACGACCATGATAATTTCTGCTTGAAACTAATCAAATCGTTTTTTGCAAGCCATTTTCATATATTTTCATAGGAATAGAGTACTCTGGTGGATGAGGAGTTTCTGCGTAGAAATGAATATATCTCTTAAATTCAGCTCTGCTGAACACCCTGTTCCATAGTCCAGAGGTAGGATATCGGCCTCGAGGTCCGATGTGAGGGTTTCAATTCTGCCTCACGGTGCTGGATGGGATAATGTCTATTACCACACTGAAGAGATGTAATACATCGTAATACATATATATATATATATATATATATATATATATATATATATATAATTTGAACTATGTGAGGTGAGGAGCGGAAGTGTATGGATGTTGGTTTCATTATCATTTATCCGTAAACGTTTGGAAAATCATATCATTCAAAAATGTATATATAATCAAACAGAATATTTACGGATGTATTTTATTTTTCGAAAGCCTACGAAGAATTACCCCCTGCCCTATTGTTGAATGGAAAATGAATCACTTGGCCTGGACAGCGTGAATATAACAAACATATAATGAAAAATGTGGCTGCTGCTGCTGGGTTTGCTTTAATTATTCACTCAATTTCAAATAGCGCTTCAAATTATATAAAGCATACAAAATTCTTCCGTAATATTGCCTGCGCGTTTTCAACGGGATTTATGTCGGGGGACTGACTTGGCCAAGGAAATTGCTTGATGCAGTGTCTGAAAATTGAATCAATCTTGATTCGTCAGGAAAGAAACACATGTTGCTAAAAAGCTAAGTACTTGTCACTAATCACAATTGCCCACTCATTACTCTATTTATTAGCTGAGGCTAAAGGGAGCTTCGCACTGGCTGCTCCTCCATTATAATAAAGTTGATGAAGATAATCTTTTGTTTTAGGCTAATTTGATTTTTTTTTTCTGCCAGCTCCGAAGCTTTTCAACGAGTGTTATTCTTAACACGAACTTGAGGGTTTTTTTGGTTACTAGTAAAGTAAAATAAGTGCATTAGGCAATAATCGGATTAGAAATGGCAGTACTAACGATATATTCTTCCTGCTCATGCTAATGGCCTTTCAAACCCTTCCTTCCCTCGTTACTAATTCAATCTTTGTTCATTTCTTCATATTTTCCCCTCTACTTTAAGCTTTTTTTCCTGCCTTTTTTCCCCCTTGATTCTATTCCATTTTTAGTGGACAAGCTCTCAGATAAAGAAACGTTCTAAAAGACAAACAATAATTGAAAAACCCTTAATACGTTACCTGCCTTTATCCCCCGTCTACTCCACAAACAATACCCACGAGAGGAGCTACTAATTTTCTACCCTAGAAAACAACTATTTTCGCTCTTCACTGTTTGACACATGCAACCTCTATTGATTTTTGAAACTTTCAATCCTCTTTCAGTAAATTAAAGGACTGCAAGACAAATTAATTGGTAATTGGATATTAAAACGTCATGTTGATTCGGGAATTTCCTTTGAAATATTACAGATTTCAGAGATAGTAGAAGTACGGGTTCCCAAATGTTTATCCAAGTTTTCTGTGTAGAACGTCTGTTTATGAGTAGAACTTCTGTTTTACAGATTTTCCTCGCTATCTAAAATTATTTCCATCGTTATGCAGTAAATTTATAGATAAAATACGTATGTAGGTATTGGGAGAGAAGGGAAACGCTGTTAGATGTTGAGTGATGCTTCGTTTGCTCATTATGCAACCCATGGTCATCGAGTTTCTACTATTAGGAAGCCTTATGAATAAGTCATTGTCGAAATTTGCTTGAAACAATGGATGCCTTTTCCTTATCCGAATATGTGTTTATTATTCTGTCAACGTGTGCACCGGTGTGTTAATATAAACAAACAGATCATCTTTTGGATTATCAAATGTGCTCGTTCGTTTTGTTTTTGTTTTGTATGATCAGCTGTTCAGGATAACTGAGAAAATGAAAGATGAAAAGCAATGAATCATACGAGTACCCACCTGTTTTACAGTAGATGAGAAAATATTTTATCTGTGTACTGCTCAACAAAATCCGAATGAACTTTAATTGTTAGTTGTTTTGTTTCTGTTTCTTTTTCCATAAACACCTCTGCATATACGTGCGAATGGGCGTATTTATCTGCTTGATACTGCGAAATTATAAACGGGGCCGAACTTATTCACTAACCTGATGATATAGCTTGTGTGTTGATGTTGAAATAAATCCATAGAAATCTATTTTTTACCTTGTTGTGGAACCTTTGTCTACAGGGAATCAGTGTCTAATTTTTATGCTATCTTCCATAATTTTTTATGTGCTCAGCTCTGGTAAGGGAATCTGCACTGAGAGAAAAGGGAATTAGTCTGGAGATTATGAAAGAAAATGGTAATAAATGTAGAATCACTCAACAAGAAAGATAAGCCGAATATAAAAAGGCATTGACGAAATTGTTTTGAGTCTCAGACTAATTTCCTCTTCGTCTACCATTCATTTGGACCTAACTAATCCTTGATTTACTTTGCATTGTCAAGACTTTATCTCAACAGTATATTTCCATCCACGTTATTTCTTTGCTTCAGTATTATCAATTCAACTCCACAAGCGATCGTGCCTTTGAGAGACTATTGATGTTTACGTAAGTTTCTAGAGTATCCCAAATTAAACAAAAGGCAAAGAAGACAATATTTTACGTTAGAGAGTGAATAGGGTCACATATTTGACACCATGAGTGTATGAGAGATTCGGAGACAGAGAATACCGTCTGTTGTCTTATCCTAAGATGTCTTACTTGCTGTAGTTTTGTGTGAATGTACAATTTTAATTTTTTCTTGTTTCTTTCTATTCACCCTTGCGTTGTCTTATTCTTTTTATCTTTTTCTTTCATTCTTTCTTTCTTTCTTCTTTCTTTCTTTATTTCTTTTTTTCTCAATTTGTTTCTTTTTTTTAATCATCCTCTTAATCGATTTGGTTTTATAAATCAATCATTGCTTCTACCACTGTTTTCTTTTCTTCTTTTTTTATGTCACTGGTCTGCCAAGTCTGTACTGGTTAATTTAAGTCCCGTGTGTTATGTACTAAACTGTACACGGACTTCATTTCCTTTGTTCTCAATTTTTCCATCACTCAACGGCAGCAGATGAAGCAACCACAAAGTGGCAGAGATTTTAATAAATATTTATATATAAAGTACAATCTAAATTAATTTAAATCTTTTATGGGTAGTGAATAGTTCTACGCACGTTAAAGAAAAATTATATATGATAAATACCCATCAAGGGACTAGACCTATCTCATCCTAAGATTTTTGCACTCTTCAAACAAAGATTTCTCATGAAAGTTATATATTTTTAAAAAATTGAATGAAGAAATAGACTTATAGAGGAAATGATGAATATATTGGGTTTACAAACTCAAAAGCTTTTTGGTGTGGAACAAAAAAAAACAAACAAAAAAAAACTCATTTTGCATGCACTTCTCCTAAGGCGATTATTTGTCATTTTATTTGGGTATGTTTGTTTGAAATTGATGATAATGTATACCATCGGATCATAGGTGCCCTTATGGGCTTTGATCATGCACCCCACTGCACAAATTTATATTTTCATAGACACGAATAAATAATTCGTATCATCTTTGATTAGAATTAGTACCAAGTGAGTGTGTTCATTTTAGGTTGTATCAATTTTATTGATGATGCGTTCTCTCATTGATGGAGGAAAATTCGGGAAATCATTAGTACTAAATTCTCTAAGGATCTCGATCAAAGTGTGAGCATAATGGGATGCAAGCAAGGTTTTTTTTTAAATTAAAATTGAAGATGGAATCTTTGTCTATAAATTGTTTAATAAACGAGACTCAATTCCGTTTCATACCATACATATGCCATTTATGACAAGAAGTTTTCCATCCAATGTATTTTACCGAATCATACAATGATAATTTTTAAGAATAGAACGTGCTACACTTCAATTTATTGATTTCCATACTTGAAAGTGTTTCTTCAGCGATGAGAATGGTCAATCAAAGTCGCAAAATTAGTAAGATTTTTAGAGAATTTAATGAAGATATGTCTAGACATCCTGGTCTCCTCAAAACATACCAGTTTACCATGATGAAATACTGACGAACATAAGGATTATGTTTTTGAGGGTATAAAAATGAAATTAATGAATTATGTACAATTAATTGAATAAATTTGTATTGTTGTTGGAAGTTTAGGTAACGAAAACAAATGGCTCTAGACTTTGCCATTGTGAAATATCATTGTATTGAACAGAACCAGGGGTAGAGGAAACATATGGTCCGTTTGT
This sequence comes from Thysanoteuthis rhombus, assembly GCA_963457665.1. Classification (NCBI taxonomy): domain Eukaryota; kingdom Metazoa; phylum Mollusca; class Cephalopoda; order Oegopsida; family Thysanoteuthidae; genus Thysanoteuthis; species Thysanoteuthis major. The sequence continues at coordinate 28,809,906 of OY735219.1, forward strand.
TAGACTATTAGGCGGGACGGGGTATCGAACATGCAATCCTAGTTATCAAATTGTCTTAGTATTCAATGAAATAACTCATTGAGGTGTTAGCAAATGTTAGGAAATGGTTCAGTTTCGTTTCAAACATGTATTTAAGGATAATCTTTTTGACAATCAAAAGGAAAGTCGAATTGATAGACACAAGATGGCACACTACGTGGGAAAATTGAATTTGATATTTAGTAGGAAAAAATTGACAAAATCTTCAAAATGAAAAAAATGTTCGGGTTTACTCAGTATTCTTAAAGATGATAGCATAAGTTGGTTTGTATGTAGTCTAAAATTTAACTGACACAACAGATTCAATATCTACATGGGTGAACACTCAACAGAAGTGACACGAACAACGAGTTACCTTTGTTCTTTTACTATCTGATCCTTCATCATTAAATATTTTTTTTGGTAACCTACGCAAGTAAGCCCTGTGTCAGAAAAAAATGAAAGGATACTTAATATGAAAAAAACATTCATTAACAATACATCATGATAACATCCTACATAAAATAATAAACTACATGTATGACATGAGCTATACATAAAAGGGTGGTGATGTTGGATCAACGTTGCTTGGGTGCCATGTTTAAATAACTGTTTTGTTTTTAAATTGCCTCAACAGTCACACGGTAAACAACTGATGAGATAAAGAAAATTGTATAAAAATATATTAACCGGGAAAAAGTGACTGAAGTGACACAAAAAGATGTTTGAGATTGAATTTTATTGGGTTAAAGATTACAGCTGTAAAGCTTTGTAGACTATATACGTAGAGAGGCATAAAACTTCTAAGCAAATGGGATGGATGCTAAGAGCTGGTAGAGCGCACTGACACACATCAGTGGCCAATCCACCAGACCCCCTTCCAACTCGTCATGGGCCAGCATGGCAGGGCATGGCCCATCACTCCCAATGGTTTGCACACTGAAAATTATACCGACCTTTCCCGCTGGGTCCTCGGTACCAAAATGCCCAGCTACATCACTTGCTTTGGGTAGGGATGATTTGCTGCAAGGGCGACTACCCAAACACTACACCAAAAGAGCATCTGCTCCTGCTGGGTAATCGGCTCCAAGAGACTCAGACACATCCTTTACTTTGGGTTGGGGCGATGTGCTCAGAAAGCGACTACCCAACCTGTTCCAACTTACTGAGTCATTGGTCCAACAGCGACCATTTAAACATAGCCCAAAGACAGTCACCAAAATGACAACATTATACATGAGCACCTACAATGTCAGAACACTGTCAACTGACAGGCATCAAACCGATTTAGTAAATGAAATCAAAACATAGACATACTCATATAAGTAGATATATCTATATATATGGTGAGAATTCGCAGAACCGACAATGCTAACATACTGAGGACAGTGTGTTTGCCCTTGTTAAGCTGGGTAAAAACGATCTAATATTGTTTCAAATTTTCTAATGGATAAATTTCATTCATAGAAATCGAGTTGGGCGGACAAAAAGGTTGTCGAAATTACAGAGGGATAAATTGTGCAACGCATTAAAAAATCTACAGACGAACAATCAAGTATTGAAAGTTATTGTGAATACCAACTTTATCTTCATTGTTACAAGGACTTTATTTCCTACAAAGGGGAGCCAACCGATGTCTGTACACTTCAAACTCACAAAGATGCAGCCAACTGGCGAGAATGTGTGGGCAACCATAATAGCCTACAACAATGATATTGGCCTTTGGGTCAAGAGGTCATTATTCTTTTTGAATTACTATACTCGTATGAACGAATTCTATTACGAATACTAATTCTGTTTTCTGTCCGCTTTTATGAGGGGATTTTCCAACGAACAAGCACATTTATAAGCGTACACGAATTTATAGAAATCACATATGTTAAGATTGATAGGTATGATACGTCCATATAACTTGATATGCATACATATATACATGTATATGTTTACATATACAACACACGTACAAACACATGTACATACACGCACATACACATATACATATGTTATATATGATGGTAATGCTCAATATCTTTGAATCCTATTTAAAGTAGTGCAATTAGCTTCATATAGCTACATACATATTTAAATGTATGTATAAGCTCATATATGTCAACGCATAACTTTGCACTGTCTATATAATTATGGATCTATACACTAATATATTTGACTATGCATGAACTTTTAATTGCACTGGAAGGGAAAATATGGTATAAAATTATGCTCGGTCTAAAACAAAAAAACAATTACTCAATCATGTAAAAAGTAGCAGGAAAAAATTACTCAAAAATTACTATAATCCAATTATATTTCGAAGGTGGTTAATGTAGGAAAATTAATAAGGACAATAAAAACAATCTTATGAGTCGATGTGTCCGCTAGACCGTTGAGAGAGACTAAACGGCGAGTACGTTCATTAACATCACTAGAGATTGTGTCTTCGCGATTGTATAAATGCACATACCTGGGCATATATACAATTTATCATCTTCCGACGATATTCTTATTCGGGAAAATAGTTGTTGCCATGCAAGGAAACTCTGGGTCAAATTTCATACCTAGTAACACAACAAATATGTCAGTGGAACAAGCCAATTACAAAGTGTAATGTTGCCTAGTAATACACTGTCCCAACTGGGGTGTCTTTTTGAAAGTTCACATGGAAATAATTAACCTAGCTTCGGAATTTTCCTTGGGTTCATAAACAAACTACTACAGTTTATTGATTGCACAAACACAAGAAGCTGAATAGAATTCTAGGAGTCTTCTAAAAATTCTTAAAAGTCTTTCAAAAGCTGACGCTCTCACATCAACCACACACACACACACACACACACACACACATATATATATATATATAAATATATAAATATATATATATATATATATATATATATTTCTCCACATACATTGAAAGTCCAGACTCACCTCTATGGCCTCCCATGGATTTTAAGTTTTGATTTCATATTTATTTTGAAGCAAAAGATTTGATGCTAATTTTTTTTCTATGGAAACTTCACTTCATATCCACCAAAACGTAAACACATCATTGAAGACAGGAAATTTTCCCGTAACATGTATAGCATACTAATCAATTATTTTCTCAACAAACTAATTAACTTATGGAGTCTCCATATACTTTTACTCGTCAGCTTTTCTCTTTCTCAATAGTTCATATATGTATATTTATAAGATTACGATCAACGTTATATTATGCAGAAAAATTATTTGAAAGCAATTCCTGTCATTACACTGATAATGTATCATTTAACATATACAACGTAAACAAAATAAACAATGTAAGAAAATGAGGATGTTGCAGGAATCGAACTTGCAACCGATATATATATATATATATATATATATATATATATATATATATATATATATATATATGTGTGTGTGTGTGTGTGTGTGTGTGTGCATCTGTGTGTCTTAATACATAACCGTTTCATTGAAAAGAAATATATATATATATATATATATATATATATATATAATCCGACAGAAGGATTACAAATTGCGTTATACTATATTAAAACTCTCATCTGAAATAGTCACTCATCATTTCATGGTTAATATATCACTTGGCCAAGACAACGTACATAAATAAACGATGGAAGGAAATCGTTTTACAGCAGCTCCGTTTTCTTTATTCGTTTATTCTCTTTACATTGTCTATATCAAGTGATACATTAACTGTGTAATGACTGGAAATCATTTCAAATAAATTGTCTGTATAATGTAAGGCAATTCATCATTATTCTGTCGAATCATATACATCAGTTTCAAAATACATATCTATATATAAATCTATATTTCTATTTCTCTCTCTCTCTCTCTCTATATATATATATATTTATATATGTATATGTATGTATGTATATGCAAAAGAGGTGCAAGATTTTGCGTACATATATTATTTCACGTATATCTCTGTGTTTGCATGTGTATGTTTTCATGTGCCCCTATAATTGCAAAATAGTTCACAGTCGGCTATTCACGTTTTTGAGTATTCTGTTCCTTTTTTTGGCTTCGTGGATCTGTCATCTTCGTTATATGTTTTCACTAGTTCTTGTTCAAACAGTTTTACATCAGTCGAGATAATTTGACACCAAAGTTGGTGTTCCTCCGTTTGTCCTTCTGAGGCTTCCGGGTTGCTGTTTGAGGTTATCTTTGTAGCACTGCAGTGGGCAGCCGCCGGTGCTGAATTCATTGTAAAGGGTTTCTCAGTGACTTTGATGTCACTCACACGGTGCATACATAAATAATTAAACACGCACAATTAAACAAAAAATTGGATACATACATGGTTATAATAGTATATGGTTTTGGGTTTGTTTGTTTTTTTTAGATTATCTTGACTAAAATAGTATTGACATGAATTTGAAAATACCTGGATGGATATCCTACATTCGCTGGTGAAAAATGTCTTCGAACATGACAATAAGGTGGAAACTGTTTTTTCATTTACTTCTGTGTACGCAACACAACAATTGGATTAATTACACCGATTTCCACTGTTTATTGAATGTAGTAGATTTACGACCCGAATTAAGTTGTCTTCAAAAACGTTTGACTTTTGTTTAACCACTAAAATCATAACCTGATAAAAGATTAGTTCGTTCTATTTATTCATTGTTTTTTTCCCAAGAAGACATTTTTGGTGTTTTGAACCAACAAGACCATTTCGTTTTGGAAAGTATCAGTTTGAGAAAAATAGATTTTTTTAGTTTGTCTGGGGGTTGCGTATGGTCACGCTATTACTTTGATGCTGCTTTGGACACATGCTTTACCTCAGTTGTGTGAGAGTACGATTTTGAAGTATTCAGGTTATTTCCAATGTGAAATATGCAATTTTCGATTTTTCTCATTTTTGATTATGTTCTGATAAATTTATTTGTTTTGAAAAATAATTTAAGATGGCCATACTATAGGCAGAAATTCAATTCACGGTTTAGTACTATAGTTACATTGTGATAACACCACCTGAACCCAGAGAGAAAAAAACAAAAAAACAAAAAAACATTCCTAACTAGCGACACTATTCAAAAGATAAAAGGAAACATACTATCCTTTCAAAATGTGTTTTTGCTTTTATTGGTAAGAGAATTCATAACTTAAAAATTAACTAAAAAATTAAGATGAAGCTAGATTGCTTTTAAAAATTGATAACAAAGATTTACAGTAAGCATTCTCAATTTTTTGAATATTTGCATCCGACGAGACAAATGTTTTTCTGACATTTCATTCAATGTTATAACGACGATAAGAACTAATACAATATAGCCTTTTAGTCGTGATCTTACTATAACTGAACATATAGAAACGAATTTCCTCTGTCATTGAAAAGAATTGCAAAATATTATCTAAAGTGTTTACTGTTTATCATGGAAAAGTGCTCTTCTCCTACGATTACTAAAATCTTGAAGAAACTTAATTTTTATTCATGAAATTATTGAATAGCATTTACTTATTTCCAAAATAAGCATTGATAAGGGTTAATATAGGCATAGAGATTTACAAAAAAACTTCAGTTTCATAATTATTCCTAATATTTCTGCCAATCCGTATATTTTTATGGGGTCTTTGGATGATCCCCAACCCCCAGTTTGAGAAGCTCTGGTTTACAATAGATAGATAAGTAAGTTCTTGTTTGTTTAGTTGCTGCTGTAGCTGATAGAGCTGCTCATGATGTCAGTTTATTTTCTGACCTGGCCATTTTTTGCCACCGTCGGGCGTGCATGAAAACGTGTAATTAGTTGACGAATTATTTAATACAAATATATATATATATGTGTGTGTGTGTGTGTGTGTGTGTGTGTGTGTGTGTGTGTGTGTGTGTGTGTGTGTGTGTGTGTCAGTTTTTTATAAGGATATATATCGTGATGTGGATGTGTCTAACAATGATATTTCAAGTCGATGGTAGCATAAAATATCTTATACTCTCTATCCAAAACAATGAACTCTTCCTCTAAAACAATTTCTGATGCTTCTTTTATAAAAAGAATCATCTCGTTTGTGTGTGTGTGTGTGTGTGTTTGTCTATGTGTGCATGTATTCACACGTGTGTCTTTCTTTGTGTATGTGTGTGTCTGTGTGTTAACTTGTAGAATAAACGAGACGGGGAAAGAGGGAATGTTGACTCGGCTGAATTTCAATGCTGATTCTATCGACATTTCGGGTTGCGTCAGATCAACAGTCCGCCTTTATCTCCCAGCGGTTACTTTTCTAAAATTACCAGCAAAACATCCAAATGATCACCGTGAAAAAGGCCACGTGACTTATTCACGGAAAGCTTGGCGTTAGTAAATCAGATTATGAACCGGGCAGATGGCGAAAATTCACATCGTACGTAACTGTTCCTCCTACACACTCCGAGATAGTAACGAATCTGCCATCATTATTTGAGCTAAAATTTACATTGTTACGACTTTGCACTGTAATTATATTACCCACCAGTATATTCAAAATGTCTGCCATATCTTAACCGATCCTCCAGAACAATTTGATTTTAACCGTTAAGATAGACAACAAAGTTTTAAGTAGTTTGGCGTAGTTTAATTGATGTATTTTATTTCATTGTCAGTATATATGGAAGATGTATAAAGAGAGAATAGGATGTATATAAGTACACTTTTAAATAACAGAGTGTCAGTGTTTGAGCTTTCACATAATAGTGTGCGGATGTACGCACATACATGTTCATATATAGATATCTGAAAACGTACTGACGTCCAAAATCTTTATCAAAAAATATGAAAAGCGAACATCTCCGGAACTGATATTTAAAAAAATGAATACATATCTGTATGAAGTTGATTTCTTTCACGATTTATATGTTAATGTTTTTGTTATTATTTTTTCAAGAACACTTATCTCTGCTTAGAAACTGGTTCCAAAAATATTTTTATGTAGATAAGAAAGAATCTCACATGGATTCAAGAGCCATTCAGGGCCCAATCTCTATCTTGCTTTATGTCCGTAGAGGAAGAAAATCTTATTAAGCTGTCTTGCGACAATATATTGAAAGTAAAATTTGCTAGCATTGAATTAACTGGGTTTCGGGTATCAGTAAAAGATAAATGATCTACACTGAGTGCTAATGCTCAACGAATCTTTATTCCATTTGCAACTTTTTGTCACCGTGGAGTTGGTTTTAGTGGTAGCAATAATAAAAAGCAAGTATTCTACACCAGTCAATGTGAAGCAGAAAAAGGGAGTGGCTGTTGAAAATTAAAGAGAAACAGTGTGGAAAAAAACTGGCTCACCCATCCGACTAGAAATAATGAACATCAAAAGAGATTTTATTCTTTTACTTTTTTCATTTATGCACAAATATGAGTACATGCGTGTGTTGAAGAGAGAATCTCTGTTAGTACCAGAGTATGTACAATCCCATTATTTCATTCATATATATATATATATATATATATATATATATATATATATATATATATATATATATGTTTATGATCAGAAATTGCGTTACATTATATTGAATTTTTTATTTGAAATGATCTCCTATCAATACACGGTTAATGTATCACTAGGCCTATAAAAGGTAGTTAGAATATGAACTCAAAGAAAATGGAACTGCTCCGGGAATACAACCTGCGACCAATAAGAAAACCACTTCAAGGTAGCAATGCTCTTACCATTGAGCTAAAGTGCTGCTTCTGAAGAAGCCCAAACAGGGCAGAAACATAAACGTGTTGGTGTTTGTGTAGCGAATCCTTAATCCATACATATATATATATATGTATATATGTATATATATATATATATATATATATATATATATATATATATATATATGTGTGTGTGTGTGTGTGTGTATGTATGAAGAGTGAGAAAGAGACTGGGATATGCAGAGATAAATATGTAGATATGAATATACACAGTATTGCCCTTAAATGCGTACAAAACTGCCAATTTTTCATAGGAAAATATTTTTCAGAATCAGACATAACATTTTATTATTTGTTAATGAAACACAGTCAAAACAGATATTTGTCACGTCCAAACTCTACAGCAATGATACCTCATATATATTTATATAAGATTATGTATATATATTGTGTCATCCGGCGACAGCTGTTGCTTCAGTGTGGCTATAGATAATCCACTATCCCATCCAGTACCAGGAGGCAGGATTGAAACCTTCGCTTCAAACCCGGAGGCTGGTATCCTACCGGTGGTCCACGGAACTGGACAGTCAGTAGTGCTGAATTTTAGCAATATATTTATTTAGCTTCTTAAATTCCCAATCCACCAGAGTGCTCTATTCCTATGGAAGAGCATTGCATAAGCTTACAATGAACAAGTTACCTCACGTAAAGAGTACTCAACCCTGAATAGAGGAGCGTTAATTATTGTATCACCAGCTGTTTCGTATCAATCTAATGATTAAAGTGTGCTCTCCTCGTTTGATATCTATCGTTTATTCAAAGTCTTATCAGTCAAAAGTTTAAACCCCTTCAACCTGAAGATGAAACATGAATATTCGTGTATGAACATCTTACACGAGTATGAATTTTGTCAGAAACAGCTTGCAATATTCACCTAGGGTTGGGTTAGGGAACCATCTCCAATCAGACGGTGTTGTGTTGATACCAAAAAAAATGTCTGGGAGGTACGAGTTTTGATGATCAAGAGGGTAGAAGACATCCATTGGAATCGAACAACTGAAGATGTTGGTTTAAGAAAAATGTCAACAAATTGTCATAGATATGTGGTGTTGGTAGCGTGAAAATATTGGGACATGTAAGGAAAATGGTTAAAACTGGAAAGGAATAATCGGAGCGAATTTCTTTATTTTCTCATCATCGCCATTGCTTCACTCACTACTGTAGCTAATTTTGTTCGAGCAATATTTAGTTACTAAAACTATATCTCTTTATCCACATTGTCAGATTCTGATATGCATTACTTATCATACTGTTGACATAGGAACAATAATATACTCGTAAAAATATGCAGAAATGATCATAGTTCAAATTTTTAACATAAACAAAACCGGCCATCAATATATATATGTATATACATATATTCCACTGGGACTCTATCCCTGAGCTCGAAATAAGACCCACAACTTATTCCTTCCCTATATATATATATATATATTTATATATATATATATAATCGAACACATTCACCAATGCACCAAAATGTAAAAGCTGGATTGAAAAAGAGAAAGAACACACACAACTGACATCTTTCATTACATTTTCTTTCGCTAACTATTAAGATCTATATTTGATATTGAAAACTGATGAGGAAATAGATGAAACCATTCGATCAAAACTTTATTACAAATATTTTCACAAATTGATGATTAATTTACTTTTTTCTATCTGATCAGGAACATTAAAAATTCATCAATCATTTGTAATAATAAAGAATTCACGGTTAAGTACACATTATATATATATATATATATATATATATATATATATATATATATATATATATATATACATATATATATATATATATATATATATATATATATATATATAGGGAGAGAGAGAGAGAGAAAGAGGATGAAATAGTTAAGGAGTAAAATTAAAGCTTTCTCTTAACTTTGGCTGCTTGACCGCTTATAGAATTGGAAAAATTCTTCTTCCAATTTTGACCACTGAAAGGGGAAAAAGTGTTTACTTTACCCCTGACTCCATAAAGGGGTAAACATTCCCTATCATTTGTGATCCCTTGAATAAGAGAATTTTTTTTCACATTCGAACGATTGAAGAAAGAGAGTGTTTCTTTCATTTTGAATGGGAAACAAATATCTGTTCACATTTGAACTCTAGCATGGAAAATATTACTTTCTCTTCTGATAACCTAATGTGAAATTATTTTACTTCCAACTGAACCCCTAATAGGAACTAGATAATTTTCATACCAGGATTTTTGTCAATATTTCTCTTTATGAGCGGCCAACATATTTCTTTTATTAAAATCAATTCTAAAAACGAGTTCTAGTTTTTGCCTTATAACGATTCTGATCAATGAAACAGCTCATTGCAGCGTTAAAGGTAACATTATTATGATTTGGTTGCTCCTTGTACCCTTTCTCTTTCCTCAATGATAAAAAACGAGTTGGAGAATACAGTGATGGAGGGTTGAAGTGTAGGGACACTTGGGGATAGAATTGTAATTATTCTCACTCTTTTGAACTCAATTCCTTGATTATTTTCAATCATTTTTTTCCTTCTACTATTCACCTTTATCTCAATTTTTGTTTGATTTTTCAGATCATAACTTAAGTAAGGCTGTCATTGTGCGACAGTGAGTAAATAGGACGGATTGGGAATACAGATTTAGGCCTCTGCGTGAATAATTTTCCTTTGTTGTGTTTGGCTAAGAAGAAATAAAGAACACATTTTTCATTATGTAATCTATTTTGGAGTTAGGTTTTCCCGAAGCAATGTTTGTATATATATATATATATATATATATATATATATATATATATATATATATATATATATGTGTCTGTGTGTCTGTGTGTCTGTGTGTGTCTGTGTGTCTGTGTGTCTATGAGTGTAATTATTGAATAGACAATCTATTTGGTAACAAGGCCAACAAAATACAAGATGGAGAGATGAACTAGACAAATTAAAAAAATACTGGCAATGCGACGCCTCTGATAGTGAAATGTAACAGATGCCGGGGAAAGTGTATGGCCAACAACGGACGATAAAAGACAGATGATAATGATATTTCAGATGGTACTGGAATTAAATAAGTAATAGATCCAATAGTTAATCACATGAATGAATAGAGAAAATGTGCGTTGTGCGGCACTAGGGCCGGCGTCCACCAGGAATAAGTTTTAATATGACTCTGATGTATCGCTTATGGCAAACAAGAAAATGAATATATGAACACTCTTCTTCAAAACCAAGGACCGGAGCATCTTCAAGGCGGTGCATCACCATGTCTGACGTCTTTCAAGCAACTCTTGCTGCCAGACATCACAGTGCGTTTCACTGGACTAAAGCAGCAAGACCGAGAGGTGGATTATGACGACTGTGAACCCCACAATATATGTACGCTTTGCACTACCAAGCGCCCTGGAAGAGACATTTTATTATTTGTTTAGATAGAACTGAGGCCATTCATATATATATATATATATATATATATATATATACACTTTTTCTTATCATTTCAAATTAAGGGATAATACATTGCATTTTTTCATTATTCGTATAAAATAGGACGGTTTATTCCAACAGCATCTTAAAGCATATACATAATCTTACGATGGCATGTGTCGAAAAGCAAGAAAAAGCTTTCTGTGTCGACATTGTATGTTGCTTTTCTCAGCGATCGAGTAATTACAACGCTTCATTGTCGCGTGCAAAGGCATTCAGTTCGCTCATATCTGTTTTCTGATAAGCATATAAATAATTCAGATGAACTGCTTCATTTCCTTACCTCTATAAATCTTTAGCTTCAAGTAGACACCAGACACTCTTACGAATGCCAATACATACGAATTCATAACTATGTACGCATATCAAATGTACCTAACTGACTGATGCATTGACATAATTAAATAGCATGGCTGGCCATAAACACACACACGCGCACACACACACGCACGTGCACACACACACACTCCTTTTTTGATCTGTTCTTCAGGATCAAATGCCTGTCGAATGGCCGGAGAGGGAATGTGTGTCAAAGACCGAGTGTGCCAGTGCAATGCGTTAGCCAATGAGGTTTTACTGTTAAGCGCAGTGGGGAGCCTTTAGACTCGTCTTTCGGTTCTCCTATTATTACTCGGCCCAGCTGCGGGGGTCAGTTTCCCCAGAGCAGTACTGCTCATTTGCACTTAAAGGAGCAGGTCCCTTGGAGGACGCTTTTTTTTTTTGGCGGAGGTTGCTTTAGCTTCTACGGTCACTTGGCAACCGTAGCCGCGTCGGCTGGAGCCATCCACGTTAAGCCCGACCTTGTGTCAAATTCTGGTCTGGTGGGACACTAGATAAATAGAACACACGCACACACACACACACACACACACATACATATATATATATGTATATATATATATATATGTATATATATATATATATATATATATATATATATATATATATATATATATATACAATGTGTTACCTAAAAATTTTGGAAATATAATTGTGAAAATCAAGTTCGAATATAATAAGTGTTAAACAAATAAACTTGATAAACTCATCTTTTTTCCAGTATGAATCCGGGTGATATTTACATTGTATAAATGAAAGTTCGGCGAATTTGCTCACTACAGATTCAAGCTTCATAAACTGCTAAAACATTTTATTACTTTATTTTTTTTACTTGTACTAAGATCATATTAGTTTATTTCACACCACCATATTAGGCAATTCATTATTGAGAATGCATACATACACAAATATACGCTCACACAACTCAGTGCGCACATAAATACGCGATCGTGCGTACATATAGATAAATGTATGTAGGTGTGTTCCAAGTTGTAGTCCACAGTTTTACTTATATGAGGCTGAAATCTTGTATCAGAGTACATCTTTTGAACGTAAGGCTTATAAACTATTCGTCCTACCTTGATTGTGTACGTAAATGAAAAACATTTTTATAGATACTAATGAATTTTCGATTAACAATTGATCTAAGAAAAACTACTTTTCTTACCAACTTTTCGCTCAGCGAATCTTTAGGGTCTTGAGAAAGCTGCTGAAGAATTTACCAATTTTTCTCAATTTGACTGTGTCTTGGTGGAGCTTGTAAGAATCAACTTCCGACCTTTGCAGTTTCCAACTTAGAATCAAAGTGTTTGTCTACCCAATTCCGTGCCCTTCTCGACTGGAATCAGTTCTGAGTAAAACAAATGGCATGTTCTACAAACATGGTGGGGACAAAGACACGAAGATCAAAATGCAAAATCCAAAGCTGGAGAGAGAAAACTACGACGTCTACGTAGGACGACGAGTCTCCATTAAGTCATCAAAAGAAGAAGATATAAAGCGGACGATTACACTGGGTTACCAAGCTTCCGGTAGTGCAAGCTGGATTTTTCGAAGATAAGAAAATCTCGCTTGTCTTGAAAAGAAAAGTATACAATCAATAATAGTCTCATACGGAGCTGGAACGAAGAACCAAACCAAACCAAACCAAAAGACTGGCCCTCAAACCTAGATCCATGCAACGTGCACATGAGAGAATCATGCTCAACATCATATGGAGAGATCATGAGATCATAAGATAGCACAGTATATTGGGAAAAAGACAGGAGTCAGAGACATCATAGAAACTGTTAGAAAGCTCAAATGGTAATGGGCTGGACATGTTGCAAGAATGTCAGACAGCCGATGGATATCACGTCTCACAACAGGGATCTACACTGATCAGGTGCAAGGCTACCGCCGACGGAAAGTAAGATGGTGTGACGAGCCAAGAAATTTAGGTAGTACAGGCTCCGCAATGCTCATGATAGAGAGGTCCTATGAAACTTGGGGAAAGTCGTTGTCCAACTACCGACACTAACAGATTGATGATGATGATTAAACCTACATGATGATAATGGACGTGGAAGAATTTGGAAAGTAAACTATAATAGGACAGGCTTATAAATGGGAAGAGGCTGTAAGTGAGAGGGCTACGAAAAACAGAGAAATAAACTAAAATACTAGAATCCTTATGTAATAGTGATACAACTGTATATTTGTCTATCTATTTGTACTTTTCTTCATTTTTGTCCTTAACTTTCATTTTAATTTCATCATCTTGAAGAAAATCATTTTAAAACATAATTTGAATATTTTTAGGTATGGAATTTCATATTATATATATATATATATATATATATATATATATATATATATATATATATATATATATATATACACTTTACTTTTGGAAAATATATTTTGTAATATTTTTCGAATTTTTAATCTTTAGCTTCTCTGAAAGGAACTTTTTACTGCAGTAAATAAAATATGCACAATGTGTTTAAGTGAGTATAATATATTTTTTCAAGAATATAAACTGCTGCAATTGACATCTAAAATGTTTTTGGTCAAAAAGAATAAAGCGCTGACGTGGATTACAACAGTGATTTGAGGGAACGAGATTTCCCCCAGTCAGTCAAAAATAATATGCAAGAACACTATTTCATTTCTCTTCAAAATTTCTGTTTCGCCGATTATCATATACGTAAACAGAATTATTGTAAGGTTGTATGCAAAAATTCTGATAGAACAAACGTTCTTGACCAGATTGTCCACATCTTTCTGATGCAACTGATTAAAAGTATAGCGAATTGAAGAGGTCATATTCATCATAGGAAATTATAAAACCTATTCAGACCAAGTACATCTGCTAGTATATATATATATATATATATATAGTCATTAATATATATATATATAAATATATATATATATATATATATATATATATATATATATATATATATATATATATATATATATATATATATATATATATACATACATATATGTATGTAGTCACTAATATACGCACGTGTTTAAAAGATATAAGCCATCAATACCACTGCTTTTATATATTCACGGATATTCAAGTATAAATGCATTCAGACACTATCGGTGAGTAATATATTTGAAAAGAATGCATATTCATAATATTTCTTTGAGTCTGTTCTTTTCTCTTTACATGCATAGAATATTATATATATATATATATATATATATATATATATATATATATATATGAACATACGTTTATGCATTCACATGCACACGCATAGATATGATCATGTATATCTATACATAAACACTCTGACATGATTCAATACAATAATGCACATAACGTCTAATGTCATTCACACACATACACAAACTTATATATATATATAGAGAGAGAGAGAGAGGCAGACTGACAGACGGATAGACTGACAGACTGAGAGACACAGAGAAGTATAGTTATTGATACGTTGTGTTACTTTAAAGCTGCTACATGAATTGAACTTGCTACCGATAAGGTAACCGCTTCAAGGCAGCATTGCTCTCACCATTGATCTAAAAAGCTGCCAGTAATGCAAAAGTTTAATCGTTTCAACTCAAAATTCCTTTTTTTTCTGTTCATTTAAAGTCTCTCTGCGCTATATTAGTTTCAATATTATCCCTTGCAAAGTGATATACATAATCCTGACGGAAATAATTATGAATGCGCTTTGTTACTTTGAAACTCTATTAGAAATGCTATCTGAAGAAGACTTTCAAAGTAATGAATAACGATATATATATATATATATATATATATATATATATATATATATATATATATATATAATAAAACATACAAATCAGGAATACAGTGTAATACGGTATCCGATGTGTGATGAGTTTATTTGATAAATTGATCGAAATATTTATCATTAAACACTATGCTGAGTCAGAGTATAGAGCTTAAAATATGATAAGATAGAAGATTTGCTCTCAAACATGTTTATGTTTTTGCCCTGTAGGAGCTTTTTCAAGCAAATGATTCGTTTTGTTTTGTATCCCTATTTAGGACATTATAGGGGGGCTTGGTTATATCTTAAAATTCTACATTTTTCAGATGTTACTTTGAATCTAAATGATAACACCTTCAGACCATAAGGGAGAAAAAATTCTAAAATTACATACTTTAACACATAATTTAACCAGCCGATTAAAATCATTGAAAATACCTCAAAATCAATAGAAACTACGCTGATCTACAATTCCCCAAACTAAATGATATTCAACAATGCTAGAAATAAATATCCTGAAGTCTTAGAAGACTGTGGTATTACCAAAACTAGCTTTAGATAGGATGACCAGCTGAAATCCAATTGAGTTAAAACTAACATCAACCAAAAAAGTAAAGATAGGAAAATCATCTTGTATGCATCACCATTCAATCTGCAAGTAAAAAAAACATCTTAAAGAAAATATTCCTCCAACCAATAGAACGACCAACTTTGTAAAATATGTAACAAGAACAAACTGAAAATTAATTGTAGTTGTATGGATAATTTTCATTGGTTCATCACATAACATAACGATAGAGTTATAAGAAACAATATTAGTTGAGAAAATCTAAATAAACCCCACTGCAATTTAACAAACAGTAACAGATGTTCCTTGCAAAACAAATGTCCAAAA
The DNA here is from genome assembly GCA_963457665.1 of Thysanoteuthis rhombus. Classification (NCBI taxonomy): domain Eukaryota; kingdom Metazoa; phylum Mollusca; class Cephalopoda; order Oegopsida; family Thysanoteuthidae; genus Thysanoteuthis; species Thysanoteuthis major. Next base: position 28,826,072 of record OY735219.1, read on the forward strand.
TCGTATACTGAATTTCGAACTGTGGTATATCAAATAATAGATAACTTCAGAAGTGAAATATTATGTAGAAATATCTAAAACACCCTTTAATCTAAAATTAGCAACCATGTATCATCTTTAACAAACGATAAATGCAAGAACAGTACATCACCGTCAATATATTATTGGAGATTAACTGAGAGCAGACTAAAACCCATAGAAAATATCAAAACAGACACAAGTATGCCAGAATACTGAAATCCTATGTTACCTCTGCCTAAATTAGAAATTTGGAATCCTCACCTTTACCAATAGATCAAAAATCGAAAACGGAATTATCTAAAAGAAAAACAAATGAAATAGCGTTAATACTGGCATATCTATTAAAAACATAATTTAAGACCTCACATACAGGTATGAAAATGTGTGTGTGTGTGTGTGTGTGTGTGTGTGTGTGTGTTTGTGTGTATGTATTTGTGTATAGATAAACTTGTATAACTTTTATGGATAACATTACATCAAATAACCATTACATTATAAATTTTCCCAAATTTTGTCATAACTTCCCATTATCAGATGACTGATAGTTATAGAGCTCCACGGCTTGTTAAGTGACTTGAAAAACTTATTCCAATGAAGAATTCTCCATGATAGGTGTTTGCCTCATCCAGAGCGCCATAACTTTGCTTTTTGTTTTTTAACATAAAAATAATTCTAATTAACAGTTGCGCTTCTTCCCAGGTTGCAATTAAATAGTAAATAAACAACATAGACAAAGGTCAAAGCTTCATTATCTTTATAATTTTTCTCATCAATGTCGTTATGTGTGTTCTCTGTGATCATCAAAATGACTACAAAAATATAGAAGATAAGAATGGTTCATACAGTAACGGTGTAAATGATGTCAATGTTTCTGGATAGTTAAATGAAAGGCTCCCTATGAATCAGTAAATGATTAAAAAAACGTGTTAAGAAGACGGGGGAAACTTGTATACGTGTGAAAAGAAAGATGATTGATCAAACAAAGTTTTGAAGCATTAGGAAAGATAAAATAATACATTCAAAAAATTGTTTATTAATAGAAATAGTCTGTAAACAATTAAAAGGAAAAGAAGAGAAGGACAGACACGAAGATATAAAGGAAGAGTTAAAGGAAGAGGAGAGGGCTGTAAATTAGGAAACAAAATAAAAAAAAAAGGAGAAGAAAACGAGAACAAAGAAAAAGGGAGAGAAAGATAAAAAGAAGAAATATATACCTTACATTTTATATCTGTTAATTGATGTGAGGGAAAGAATTTATTTCTATTTATCCTTTTTTTCCAGATTGTGATTAAGATTGAATGTTAGACCTTTCAATGCTCTTTTACAACATTCTGGGCGGGTAATAACAACCTTCATTCTTGACAGCTCCAGCTTTCTGACACGCTGCTATTAGCGTATAAAAATGAACATAAATCGATGAATAATTTTAGTCAAATAATCTCTCTGAATATCTGAACTAACATTTAATGTCAGTAATTTTTTCCAGATTATTTTAAACGTTTCTAAATTTGAAGTTCGGCCTGATGATAATTTAATAGTGCAACGATGTCATGGTTAATTGATTGTTGTCCTTGTTGTTGTTTTTGTTCTTGTTCGGGTTTTGTTGTTTTGTTGTTGTTGTTGTTGTTGTTGTTCTTCTTCTTCTTCTTCTTCTTCTTCTTCTTCTTTTTCTTTTTCTTCTTCTTCTTCTTCTTCTTCTTCTTCTTCTTCTTCTAATTCTTCTTCTTCTTCTTCTTCTTCTTCTTCTTCTTCTTCTCCTTCTTCTTCTTTGAATATCTATTTTTTAGATTCGGGTGATATTAAGACAGAAATCGTACAAAGTGATCAGCCCTCCTCTCATATCGCCCTCACCTATCACAGAGGCACTGTGATTTGTGCCGTCTTCACCATGCCCTTTCCTTGGCTTTTAGACTATAGCTACCAACTGAGGGTCGTAGAACTCACCTTAGTATTTGTGCTGTCCTCAGTAGTGCCATGGTCTGCACAGTCTCCAGTTGCGTGGTGGTCACCGCTGGAGACTGAGTGACAGCAAGTCTTTTCGTGTCTTGTTCCCTCTTCTTCACGCTCTCATCGACCAAAGCAATGCTGTGATTTACAGTTTCATCATTCGCCTTGTGGTTATCGCTGAAAACTATGACCATAATCCTCATGTCTTCACTTCTCTTATGATATCACCATCAACTATTACATCAATGTTGTGGTTTGTACCGTCTCCACCTTAGTTGATTCCTGGCTGTTAAACTATTGCTTACAACTGGGGTTGTAGATATCATATTTTCAATTCTCACCTCAGTATTCATGCATATCCCAAGGATCAGTGTTTAGCAAAATCACAATCGTTTATATCACCTCAAGGTCCTCCAATCTTATGTTCAGTGTCTTTGGCATTGGTTCCAAGTGCACTTACTATTTTAGGTACCAGACCTCTAAGACCCTGATATTCATATTCCACATCTTTTGTTGACTCGACATGTCCTGGTATGACCCTAGCTTTCCTCTCTCTTTCGTATTTATTCTGTGATCCGTAGGCACTGTCACATCTATAATTTGCCATGTTCTCCACCCCTTGTCCATGACCACCATGTCTGGTCTTCTCGCTTGGATGGAGTGGTCGGTTTGGATGACTAAGTCCCAGAATAATTTATGGTTTTTATTTTCTAAGATTGTCTCCTTTTCACATCTAACAAATGACCTATGTATCTTACGACCGATACGGCCCATGTGTGCATTGCTATTATCAGATTTTTGCTAGATTTGCCAAGTCGCTAATATTTTTTTTTTTTTATCATAAGGTGTCCTTCTTTATTTTCTTTATTCAATTTAATACTTTTTTATCTCATCACTTTGGAGAACTCTTAGCTATTTATATCGGTTCTATGGGGTCGATGCACTGATTTTTTAAAGAAGAAAACAAGACTGTTTTTTTTGTTGATCATTTCATCATATGACATGGTAACACTGAAAATTTTCGATTAGATGTATTATTCATTCAGTCTCTAATCTAAATTTAAATTAATAAAATCCTTAAAGCACCGTTTTCCTATTTGTAAAATGTTAACAAACAAGTGCCATGATTATTATTATAATCATCATTATTATAATTATTATTATTATTATTATTATTATTATTATTATTATTATTATTATTATTATTATTATTATTATTATTATTATTATTATTGTCATTGTTGTTGTTGTTGGGGTTGTTGCTGTTATTCCAAGTTTCCAAGTACGTCACAGAAGTTCGTTTTACACCGGTTCGCTTTCACGAATGACGTCAAGCTGCCAAATCTTTTAGCTGTGTCTTTGACCATATGTGCATTATTTCCATTTATTTCGCGTATTTCTTATGCAAAATGTGTCCCAAGGTATCAGACAAGCCTTGGAAAGCTCGTAAGAGTTATACACTTAGCTTGAACCTGGCAGTCGAACAAAAAGATTATAATTGGGGTCTGGCAACGCTGAAGATTTTCCAATGAGAGTTAATTGAAATTTCTCCTTAACTTTCAGACAATTTTGATTACAGAAATTTCCATAGGAACGCTCTACTTTAAGATGGTAAGGAAAAGGTGTGATTGTAATCAGTAGACCACGGTGTGTGAATAAAAAATATAATAGTTCTGGTTAGTCAGTCAATAGAAAAACCAACACATGACACACGCTTTTTCGCATGCATGTTGGGAGTGATCGATTCAAAATCTGGAAAGAAGGATAATTGATGAAAAAGTTACTTCCATGGCCCTTTGATAGGCGGTGATCACTAAAACAAATCTGAATTGAGTAAAAAGAACAAGTATTTTACAAAAAACTATGGATGTAGCACGAACTTAGATTGCAAATTAACCCTCCCCCCCATCCCTGAAAAAGATCCAGGGGTATTGAAAAACTGTTTCTTTCTCTGTGTATGATAACTAGTGATTATTAAACTTATCAATCTTTTAGTTACATTGCCACAGTCTGTATAAAACAACCATACCTACATATATTCATATCCAGCTAGCCAGCTAGCTGGGTCAAAATCAAAAACTAAATAACCCTACGTCGACAATTTTTGTGACAGTGTCGGTTAACAGTTTCTTGAAAAAAGAAGAAAACATCAACAAAGTGTTGCCTGGAAACCGAATGAATGGAAGAAATTTGGGGACAGGGTCATGTCCATAATAAATGGCGCTCTTGAAAGTGTCACAAAAATATAGGTATGATGGAGTAAATTAGACATCCTAGGGAGGGTAGCGGTTGTTCTGGGGCGGATAAAATTCACTCGAGGGCTGTGTTCGTGATTTTAGATAATCTGGCATTCGATCTCCTGTGACCCTCGCCAAATTGTTAAAAATCGAAAAGAAGACAGCGAGCCATCTTCTCTTTACACTTCCAAATCGATTTCTCCCGATTGTTCTGCATTAATAACCGATAACTGCAACTCGCATAAAGGAATCACCGTAGCCTGAGTGTGTGCCATGACTCATTATCCACAGAGATCATGTAAAATTATCTTTAGAGATAGATCTTTAACTAAGATTATCTCGAATTATCTACAAAATTATTCAACAAAAACATATTTTTTTAAATCTATACCAACTTTTAAAAATCTACATTTTTTAAATCTAAATTTATCTGAAAAAAATTGCGCTCCAAAATGATCATAGACACCTTAAAAACTCCTGTTTTGAAAAATATTTTTATAAAATGCTTGTTGTTTTACTTCTGCAAACTTTCAAAGCAGTAGCCCCCCAAATGTGACCAGCATTGCCTGGAGACAAAAACAGATACATGGACGTCCAAAGAAAGAGGAACACGTAGGCCAGTCAGCTAGTTAATCAGCCTTTTGTTGGACTACGGTGATTCTATGCGTGGAAAAATTTTCCTACTGTGCTACAGCTAATTCCAACATACATCTTCCCTCTTGCAACAAGGATGATCTTTCCAAATTTCTTCCTCAACTCACAGATACCTCTATCTTATGGCATCAATCAATTTGTACGAAACACAGTGGTTTCCTTTCCTTCATTAGAAAATTCTGCACCCATGCATTTCTCAATTAAAGGTAGAATTTCTAATTTTGATAGAATCAAACACTGGTTGATTAAAACTTTGAGATGCCCTGTAATAAGCTTCCAGATAAAAATCCTAATGTTCCGTTATCCTAAAATGCAAGTCATTGAGAAATAATTGTGCAGTCATTTCATTTGTAGTTTTACAAGGTCTGCCTGGGAAGTACCAGCCATTTGGATAATTTCCATAACTGGCAGCTCAAACTTGATGTAACTTCAACAAACTAGAATGGACTATACTGTGCGTGCGTGAGAAAACGTACATTGAATGTGCTCGCGTACAATGTGATCGTTGCATTTACAATGACTGAGATGTATCATGCATCTTTCAGGCAAACCGTTTGCTCATCTATATCTCTTGGTCCTCATCCTCCGATGCAATTTGTCCTTTCGAAGTACTCCCCTTGGGACCGAATCCAAGCATTCCTTTAACTCTTGAGAATAGCCTGAAATGTCCTCTTGGATCGCCATTAACCATCTCGTTAATCTTCCTTTAATCTTGTCCACGGCTTGTACATCATTTTTGTCAACGGTGAAAGTCCAGAAATCGTATGGAACAAAAGCTGAGCTGGTTCAACAAACTAGATGATGTTATACCCCACCAAAACAATGCATGATACTTCAATGTACACGACATAGTGAATCCCCCGATTACTGTGAATGCAAATGTCACCGTAAGAGAAAGAATTTTGCAGCTCAAAGGGATGAACTGAACTCATGATGTTAACCAAGGTTTTTATTCACAAAGAAGCCAAACCGGCAAATGCTTGCTAAAGTGTAAGTCTATAGTTTGAAACTATGGCCTGACGAATTTATTTCCCGTACTCAAAATTTGTTGTTCTCTATCAAAACTCAACCACATAGGTTGGCTCGGGATCAATTCCTATACAAATTTAGACTTCGTGGATCAATTAGATAATTACAATAAAAATTGAAAAAAGTTATCATGTAGAACTATCTCACTGCATAACTGAGCTCATTAACGGGTAATCAAATGCATAATGAATAATGCAGAAAAATCTCCCTTATTTCAAACGAGCAGTCGATCGATACAGATACTGTTTATTTGAAACATTCCGAGAAAAATCTCGTAGTAGGAATACATAAATCTCTCTACTTATTCTAATAAATCTTTTCATATCTCTCTGTCTGTTATAGAAGATTGATTATTTTTCGACAATGTACAATTTTATGACAATATTGGAAAAAACTATAATACTTTTTGATTCTTGATATTAGTGCTGATTCTATTTTTAGTGTTCTGTCTACGCTTGATCCTTTGACAATGAAATCATCACTGATATTAGAATCAAACACGATAGAGCATCGAATCCAACAGGATAAATCAGCATCGCCATTGGCTAAGATAATATTGGAAAAAGACGGAATAAAAGTGAAGAACAACAAAAGCTGGATGGTACGCAACAATAACAAAGCGAAACACACGTTGCAAGATTCCTATGACAACGAGGAACACAACCCAATTTAGAATCGGCGTATCCCGGTGTGGAGAAGATGGTAAACATCGAAAATAGGCGACATTGATAACAAATTATTTTCCAAAGTCTGGTCTACACTATTGTCTACTAAATCACCATCTATATCTTCATATATCTATATAAGTGTACACATGTATTCATACACACACATACATACACACACACACAAACACACACACACACACATATATATGTATATACATATATATATATATATATATATATATATATATATATATATATATATATACAATATGCCATGTGATGGTTTGTATTTTCTGACTGAAAGTTTGCCAAGATAAATTACTACTACAAATTAATGATAAAGAATTCTCTCTCGATTATTCATTGATTTCCTGATTTAATATGAACACGAAAATTCTGAGAAAGATAAAGTTTCTGATATTTTCACTACAGCTCAATCGTAAGATTATCAAATTCAGTCGATGTTTTTACGGCATGGGTCAACTAGTACATACGTATTTTCTTTTTGAGAGGCTGCTATCATTAAGGATTTGATACGATATCTATTGTCATCATCATTTCAAGTCCTTCACCGTCAATCACTGGACATAAACTGTCCTGGAGAATCACCAGACCTTTCTATCATGGGCGTCGTGGAGACATTTTTTTCTGAACTTATCAAATTTGTCTCACAATTACATGTTTTGCCAGTTTCGGTTCTACATGTGATCTCAGGGTATCCACGTTGAAAGTAGCAATGTCTGTCCGTTGTCTGCCATTCTTACAACATTATCAGCCCATTGCCATTTGAGTTTTTAAATGTTTTTTCTTTATGATTCTCCCAATCCTGTCTCTTCCCCTGAAATATCGTGCTGTCTTGTGATCTTTCCATGTGGGGTTGAGCATATCTCTATCACGTGCAAGTTGTACGGTTTCCAGTTTGTAGGTCTGTGTCTTGGTTAGGTTCCATATTTCGGTTCAATAGGTGACTATAGGGAGGATGCATTGGCTGTATTCCGTTCTTTTTAGGAATGATAAGATTTCTCCGTTCTTTTACTTGCTGATGTAGAATGATTCTTCGTTTGATTTCTTCTTCCTTTGGGAATTTTTAGAGATTTGTCGTTCTTGGTAGATGCAGTTGTACCTATTGTAATCTCAATTAAATTCTTCTTCTTCTTCTTCTTCTTCTTCTTCTTCTTCTTCTCCTTCTTCTTCTTCTTCTTCTTCTTCTTCTCCTTCTTATTATCATTATTATTATTATTATTATCATTATCATTATTATTATTATTCTTTGTCGTCTTCTTCTTCTTCTCCTTCTTATACTACTACAACAACAACAAAAATTACTTCTACTACTACTACTACAACTACTATCAATTATAATAATAATTATTATAATAATAATACTTTTTTTATTCTCGTAAATTTATTTCGCAAATAGAAGTCAAATCATTTGTAGAATAGAGAGAATGCAAAACTCAGAACAACGGTCTTGCTTTCAAATTCTGGGCCGAGCTAGTTTAGCTTATTTTTATTTTCTTTTTTTTTTTTGCCATGATTGATATTTTGTAACATTTACACACTTCACCCGTTGTTTTCCCTGAAAGAGGAAAGGGAATTTATTTTCTATCCGTACATCTACAAAAGTACAGAATGCGCTAAAAATATTTCTTTTCAGGCTTTACATTGTTTTGTTTTTTTTTCTTGTTTTTTTATGTTTTGTTCTTATTTATGCTTCAAACTTGGCTGCAAACACTGTTGCAATCGACTGAATTCATTGGTAGATATCCGAAAAAATAATTTTATACTCTGGTAAATTTGAACAGAATCGTTTGATTCAACATCATCAATCTATTTCGATCGAATGCATTTCAACACGTTTTGTTTTAAACGTTTTGAAAAGGAAATCCAAGATAAAAGGATATTTTCATAGGACAAACATAAAAAAAAGATTAAGTGTTATTTTCAACAAAAGAAACTGCTGATAATAATCTATACAAAATGTCGAATTGCCGATAAGGAATATAGAGAAACAAAGGACTCTTCCCAGCATTACAATAAACAGGTATTGTTAGTCATTCAATAGATTCTGTCAGAGAATCAACGCCTTTTGGTGACATGCCGTATTTAGGATAATCAATTGAAACAATTGGGAAAATGCTTAATCAGAGATTGAGTTATTTCCCCTCGCATTTTATTGGTTAGTGGTCACTAAAAAGCGACCGAATAAAAAGAAAAAAAAAAAGCGGACAAAAACTGAATGATCAATTTAGCATGATATCACATCACGAACTGAACCCCACTTCCAAACACGTATTCATAGAGGATCTTGAAAAAAAAACAAAATAATATTTCTCCCGACATAAGGGGTAAATTTTAAATCTTCAGCCCTCTGGCACATTGGTGCCCCTTGTACACGTGATACATACATACATACATACATACATACATACATACATACATACATGCAGACAGACAGACATACATACAGACTGACAGACATACATACATGCCGGTAGACCAACTTGAAAACTGAAACTAACATACATTGACAGTTTTGGAGACAGTTCTCGTTGAGGTTTCAAAATATCCGTCCACTACAATGTTATAACATTTGTTTGTTATATACTAGCTGTTTATATAACTTATTTTATATCACGATGAGGATTTCTTTTAAAAATCAGAACTGTTATTATCATAATCATATACGGACACGTTAAATTTAGGGAAAAAAAAAAGGAGAATGAAACAATAATCAGTATTATATTGTAACTTCGACAATATATGACGGTATTTACTCGTAGGCAACGTTTCGACTAATCCAGCTGTTTTGACTGCGATTCCACCATTACGCTGCTTGCCGTTTTCTGCATTAATAAGCCAACTATTTCTGACGATAGTAGGCTAAAATGACATTAGCACATTGAATTTGGCAATTTTTGAAAAGAAGGAAGAGAAAAAGAGAATGGTACAATAATGAGGATTATATTGTAGCATAGACGATATATGACAATATTTACTCGTAGGCACTGTCTCGATCAATCCAACTGATTTCAATACGATTCTACCATTACGCTGCTTGTCATTTTCTGCACTAACAAGCCAAATATTTCTGACGGTAGTGGGCTGAAATGACATTTATACATTGAATTTGGCAGTTTTTGAAAGATTAGTGTTATTTGGCATTCAATCCCCAAGTTGCAAGTAGAACATCAGTAACACTTTCATCCCCAGAGTCCACAAATTAACGTGATTGTTACTGACAAAATAGAGCTAATATATTCATAATTTCCTTTAGTATAATATACATATATGAGTATATGCTACTTATGGGTTATACCATGGCTCCTTTGATGAGGTTTTCAAACTACCGATGTACACACATAAGAAAATGCACACACACATACACACATATATAGATATAGATATAGAGATGGATAGGTAGATAGATAGATGGATGGATAGATAAAACTTAATGAGGTGAGAAAAACAATAAAAATGAGAACATTAACCTGAATAATTCACGTTTAATACCTTTATTTCACGCAGAAAATCAATTAGGCTTGCATGAACCTTTCTTTTGTTCTGATATATGTAAAACTGTATACACATACTTATATATATATATATATATTTTATTATCATTATTATTATTATTATTATTATTATTATTATTATTATTATTATTATTATTATTATTATCTGATTCATTTATTTCATTCTTTTTCATTTCTTTTACAGTCGTTGTACTGTGTGCAGACCCTGATTCCGTGAGAGATATCATGATTAAAGCCGAGGAACTAAATTTCAACAATGGTGAATACGTCTTCCTCAATATAGACCTCTTTAGCAGGTAAGAATTAGTTTCCTACATTTTGGGGTCTACTTCTTGAGGTCAAATGAATGGGGAAAACAAGTTTTGATTTCCAAGTTTTGAAGCAGGTCGACTGGCTCGATTTCGGAGAAACAATCACCCTACCCCTTTTTCTTGTGTTTGCTTGATTCCATCAGATAACTATTTTATTTGAGAGATTTCACCTAGATTCTTGGTCATTGTTGAACATCGTGACATGACTGTGACGCGAGATTCAGTAAAAGAATTATCGCAAATAAAATTTGCATTGGGAGACAGATATTTTCAATGCCCACTCCCTATGGATAAAATTTGTGAATATGAGGTGCTGCAAAAAAATTCCGAAAATTTCACCATAAAAGAATTACTTAATTTTCACCAAGTTTACACGGTCTCCATCGAAGTACTAACACCCTGATCTCACAATACCTTGTTGACATTCTTCCGGAGATCTACCTTGTGGTATTCTCCTAAATCGTTTACAGGTGTGATTGTTCCCAGCAAAGGGTCGCAGTAAATTCCCTCACTACATTCAATCTACTTGTGCTTTTCGAAAGCTCTAAACCATTGGGTAGTGCTCTCTATCTCACACGCACACACACGGACACGGACAAACATAGACTCTCACCATTGGTATCTATGAAGTGATCTCATAGTACGCTAGATGTTCACAATAATCCCACACTACAATAAATATCTGTATTATATACGGTTCACTCGCGCTGTTCTGTAGCCCAAGCTGTAATTCGATCTAGGTGAGTGTTACGAAACCCCACAAGTGAAGCCAGAAATTTGATAGCCTAGTTTATTACGGCGTTGGTTCTTCCTTAACTTCGAGTCTCAGCGTCGAGTTTACAATCGATTAAGCAGTCTACTATTCCTTCATTTGCTTATACTTAATCCTCTAGGGAAAATAAGGGGAAACGTCGACTTCTTTGAAAGATGAGTATACCGTCTTTTAAAAGTGTCCTCAAGAAAAAAATCGTGAAGGCAAATTTTCAGTTCTTTCTCGAATCGAAACCGGGAGCTATGAAAGAAAAAAATTCCTGACTGATTGGCTTCATTATTTCTCGGTCTCTGAACGATCGATGATGTACGAAGTCTATACGGAAAGTATTTTGCCATTAATTATTTATGAAAAATAACCTACCTAGGGCAATGATGTCTCTGATTCTTGCAAAGTACTCTTCTTGGACACTTATCCCAACGTCCCTCCTACTGTCTGCAAACTCTTCTCTCGGGATCCGCCTTGTCGCACTCTTTTCAATCTTTAATAGGTATGATTGTTCCTATACAGCGTGAGAGAGACGAGGAATCGTATATGGTTCTGCATAGAGAGGAGGTAATGTAGTTGCTAAGCACAAAAGGATGTTGTCTCCACGTGCTTTGAATTGACGACTACGTTGGGACGTCACGATAAATGATGATGAAGGAAGATTGTCAATAATCACTATAACAAAGGGAGATCGTGCGTGCCAAATATTGATACGGACGCAGAGATTAATCATAATCGTAATAAGGACACATCCGGATGTTAATACATGCTAACATTAGCAAGATTTGTCGTGAGAAAAACGACAGTATAAATGTGATTACGAGATGATTAAAGAAGGATATTGGATGTGTGATAGAATGGTCATATAGCGTGAGCTAGTAGCTACGTAGAAGAAAATAAAAGATAGTGCTTCAGAAGAGGGGAAGAGCTACGTGCGAGGTAGCCGTAGTATCTGTGAGTTAATGAAGTGGAAGTAATTGAAATGGTTTGAATCCATAAAACGTATTTTTTCGAGGACAAAGGAAAGATTATAAACATTGTGTTATCAGTGGTACACCTGATTGCCAAGTTTTGGGTGATGTAGGACACGTGAATTTATGATTACCATCATCAACTTGGGAGCCATTCTTGGACGTTGAAAATAATACAACAGAAATACTATTTTTTCAAAGAAAACATATGGGGTTTAACCCATGTGCACTTCCTAAAGTAAGGAGGATTGGAACACCGAAAATGATCGTGACTGCTGTGTAGCAAATTTATTGTCATTCCATTCATGGGGGTTTGAGAGGTCGATACATGTTCGAGCAAGAGGACCAGCTATTTTTTTTTTGCAGAACACATATCTCAGCATCTGCAAAAATGAAAAAAATGAAAATATGCTGGATTTAGAACAGTAACAGATCATGGTGGAATAACGGGGAAATTCAAATAAGCTGCTCGACTGGCAAAATGGTACTTGTCCTAGAGAGAATGAAGAAAGAAAGGGGAATAACTGACTGAGAAAGTCGGTGCAAATTAGCGCAGGTACATGCAGGTCCAGATCTGTTTCTATAGTAAGTAAAAGAAGAGACATTTCGTACATCTCACTAGAATTAAGCAGCTTTTAAGGATGTGAGTTTCCCACTGGTCCTCGAAAGAATGATATACAACCAGTGCATTTTCCCGATTGAGCAGAGACATGGAACTTAACCAAAGGAATGACCATCAAATTGAGAACAATGCAACGTGCAACGAGAGTCATGCTCAACCTCACATGGATAGATTAGAAGATAGCACAGTATAGTAGAGAAAAGACCATACCCGAAAAGTGTGAGATATCATAAAAACCATTATAAAACTCAGATGGCAATGGGTTGGAAATTTTGTAAGAATTTCTGTCAACTCCTTGACATCATGACATCACCAGAGATCATACGCAAAATTGCAGCCAACAGAAACTAAGTTGCGTGACAAACTAGAAAATTCAAAAAATTACTGGCCCTACGATGCATATTTCAGAGAGGCCCAGCAAATCTTAGAGAAGGTCTATGGCTTCCATTGGTAGCTAAAAGGATGATGATGATGATAACTATGATGGTTTAGTATCCAAAGCTAAAACGTATTTTTTTAGCTTTTACTTTCAACTAAAAAAAAAGAGTTGCTATTCTTATAAAAAGAGATAGTCATTACGCACTCTCATAGGTCAAGTCATGAAAGGGTTAAGCCACCACGGATATAAGTTGCTCGCAAGCGATAGAGAAAAGAATTTGACTGACATTATAGTTCCAAAGAAAAAATAGGAGAACATTCTTTCCTAATCAAGATCGTGGCATTATATACTAAAAAATTAGTGTTGTTATCTGTGTTTGTGTGTTATTGTTTGTGCACATCTTTGAATACTATTTTGTTATATTTAAAAAAGACAACTAATAATGCAAAATCTAATCCGTATAAATTAATCTTGGTTTATTCATTGCTTTTTTGCTCGATATCTGAAAATCAATGTATTCCTTTAGAGGATAAATCTAACTAATTTTTTAATCTTTTTTTTGTGTGTGTACGTTAAATCCTAAACTTCCATCATCGGATTATCCGAGCAGATGTGAGTTTTTTTTTTCTATGATTGAAATTACGAACAAAACGCAAGAAAAGACAAACAATTTGAAACAAATAGAAATCATCTATAATATAACGATCTGGTTCCTGTCTGCTTCATAATAGGTTTATTACTGTAACGCAGCAAAAACTTCTAACCCCAGCGCAATGTTTATTCACGCATTACCGTGAAAATGTTCTCTTTTTGAGAATAACCCAATTTCATGTTCATTCAGGAAACCAGTTCCTGAGTAATTAAATTATGTATAAATTGACGAAGAAAATCTGTCCAAGATAAATAACACGTATTAACATCTGATTTTAGTTCTCTAGAAGAAAATCAGTGGAACTTGCAGTCAATATGTGAACATTTGTAACGTCAATATTTGAAGTATAAATATGATCAGAATAAGTTCTATGTATGACATCTCTAACTTTTCCCACTAAAAAGCATTTAAAACAGAGAAAAAACATGTACAAACGGTTATGTACTTGTGAGTCTAAGTGTTATTTCCACTGGAATCATAAAACATAAAGTAGTGATAATGACATCTAAGAACATCAATAAACCCACCAGAAAGAGGCCATGAGTGATGTCGAAAAGCTCCTCATCTAGAAATGCAGAAAAACTTATTTTTGAAAGGATCTAGCATAATACTGATCCCAATTTAAAAGTTTCTAGACAAAACAATATGGCCAGGGGTGTTTTAAAACAAATAGAATCAGGCACACACACATATAAAAAGAAAAAAACTCCGTGGCCACTTTAGTTTACTGAGACAATAATTAAAATATGAATTTTATAAATAGAAAAGTGACTTGACATCATGATAAAAGGACAGCAGAGGTTCTTAAGCGAGTATTGATAGTTAAGAAAATTGAATAAAAAAAAGAGAAGTTCATTTGAAAGGAAGAAGGAGAGAAAATTCAAGCAAATATTATAGGATTACATAAGGGAAGGGAGAGAAGAGGTGGAATAAAGGGGAAGAGAGAAGGGCTCTCCGTACGTCCAAGCTGAACTAGGTATGTATTTCCTTACAATGCGATGACTAAGTTCGAATCCTGTTAGCAAGCTAGGATTTTTGTTGATGAAATTTTGGGCAGACAGGCAGGTTATCTCCACTTGACACATTTGAGTGAAATGATCTTTCTGTCTTCTCGTCAATTCCCTACGATTTGAACTTGTGCTTTGGTTACGTAAGCTTAATTAATAACAGGAGAGAAAAAGAAGAATGTAAGAGAATCAGATAAATAAAAATGGAAAAGAAAGGTAAAAAAACAAATGGGGTGCACGCAATAAATACACAGGGGAGAAGAGATAAACAGATAGATTGAGAAAGAGAGATATAGAGAGATGAATCGATAGATTAATGAATTAAAGGAAGAGTGAGAGTATGCAAATAATAGAATGATAGAGTCGGAAATGGGAATGAGATTGAAAGAGAGGATATAAAATAATGCCAGTAGAAGGAGAAGGATAGCATCAGTAAATTATGACGTTGAAGAAAGCATTGAAAAAAAGGAAAAGGGAGAAAAAAGACGAAATGGTGACTGCAGAAAGAAAGAAACGAAAAATTAATGGACAAAGCGTGAAAAGGCTTAGATTTTTTTTCATTCACATCCTCAAGCATTTTCTTTTTCTGTTACTGCAGCAGCGGCAGCATCGTGTGTTGAGCATCACGTGGTCTCCTCGTCCACCCACATTGCTCAAACATGATCTTGAGAGAGTTGAGAGAACGCAATTGACTAACTATCGCTTGCGATAATAGTCTGAGTGGGCGAGAATAATTTGACAGCTTATGGGTGGTGTCCGACTCGAATTTCGTTTTTCATTAAATCCAGAATGATTTTTTCTTGAGAAAAGAAGAGAAAAATTTTTGTTTCCATTTTCATTTTTTTCTTCTGTCTTTCAATTAACACAAAACATGAATATTTTTAATTAATTAAAATCGTGACTGCTATTTTCTTTTTAGTTTGATGTACGTTACTATTTTATTAATTTATTTGTTTATTTATCTATTTTTATTTCTGACTGTCTCGAATCAAATTTTTTTTCCTTGCTGTCATCGTTCGTTTTCTCATTTTAGCGGTATGATTATTTTTATATTTCTTTCATTCTACCCTCTTTCTTAATCCATCATCATCATCATCATCATCATCATCATCATCATCATCATCATCATCGTCGTCGTCGTCATCGTCGTCGTCGTCGTCGTCATCATCATCATCGTCGTCATCATCGTCATCATCATCATCATCATCACGAATAATAATGATAATAATCATAATTTTCACACCAGTTGCCGTGTGGTTGTCGTTAGAGGTTGAGTGACAGCAAGTCTC
Source organism: Thysanoteuthis rhombus (assembly GCA_963457665.1). Classification (NCBI taxonomy): domain Eukaryota; kingdom Metazoa; phylum Mollusca; class Cephalopoda; order Oegopsida; family Thysanoteuthidae; genus Thysanoteuthis; species Thysanoteuthis major. The sequence goes on from OY735219.1 coordinate 28,842,155, forward strand.
CTCGGGTCTCCAAGTCCTGCTCTCCACACCCTCACAGTCCATAGCAATGCTTTGGTTGAAATGTTTCACTCTAGTTCCCCGGGAGGCTGAGTGACAGTTAGTCTCCTCATGTCTCCAGTCCTTCTCTAAAGTCCCCCTCACCTATAATAGTAGGGCTGTGGTTTTAATCCCTTCACAATTTCTCCGCTTTCTTCTTCTCCCTGTTATGTCATACGTAACAGCTGACGGTCATAGGTCTCATATTTCTAACATTCTCCCCAGTATTTGTGTGGTTCTCAGTAGTATAGTGGTCTGTATAGTCTCAATCCTTTCTCTTATCCTCAGTTCTCCCAATTACGCTTTTGGTGTCTTTGGTACGGTTCCGAATGCACCTAATATTACTGGTACCATCCCGACTTTCATATGCCACGCCTTTTGCCGCTCTTTTGCTATGTCCTGGTATTTTCCCAACTTCACCATATCTTTCCTATTCACTCTTTGATCCGCAGGCACGTCCATGTCTATCATTTGGCAGGTTTTCCTTGTCCACAATTACCAAGTCCTGTCTTCAGGCTCGGATAGGATGGTCAGTTTGGATGTCAAATTCCCGGGGAAATTTGTAACTTCCATTCTTTAGAGCCGTCTCCAGTTTGTGCTGATACCACATTATTATTATTATTATTATTATTATTATTATTATTATTATTTGGAATCTCACACCAGTTGCCTGGTCTCCTCAGGTCTTCAGCTAACGTCTCCTCTCTTTCGCATATCATGACAGAGCTACAATTCGTTGCAGTACTTGTATCTCTAGCACCTTCCTCAGTATCCGTGCAGTTCCCAGTAGTGCTGTGGTCTGTACGGTCTCTATCCTCCTCCTAATCCTGATCTCCTCCAGTCTCTCCCTCAGCGTTTTGGGGACAGTTCCTAGTGCGCCCACTATGACCGGTACTACCCTGGTTTTCATGTTCCACGTTTTCCTTAACTCCCTTGCTAGGTCCTGGTATTTTCCCTTTTTTTCACCCTCCTTCTTTTTTTACTCTATGGTCTGCAGGTACAGCAAAGTCTACTATTTGGCAGGCATTCCTTTTTTTGTCTACTATCACTAAGTCCGGCCTTCTTGCCTGGATGAGGTGGTCAGCTTGGATGTCAAAGTCCCACAGTAGTTTGTGGTTGTCATTCTCCAAGACTGCCTCTGGCTTGTGCTGATACCACTTTTCCATATTATTATTATTATTTGGAATCTCACACCAGTTGCCTGGTGGTAACCGCTGGAGTTTGAGTGACAGCAAGTCTCCTCAAGTCTCCACACCTCCTCCCCTACTACTCATTGGTCGCAGTAATTCTGCGATTTACAGTTTCACACCGGTCGCCCAGTGGTTATCACTGAAGGCTGAGTGACAATAAGTCTCATCAGGTTTTCAGCTGACGTCTCCTCTCTCTTTCACCTATCATGTCAGGGCTACAGTTCGTTGGAGTCCTTATATCTCTTGCACCTTCCTCAGTATCCGTGCAGTTTCCAGTAGTGTTGTGGTCTGTACGGTCTCAATCCTTCCCCTAATCCCGATCTCCTCCAGTCTCTCCCTCAGCATTTTGGGGACAGTTCCTAGTGCGCCAACTATGACCGGTACAACCCTGGTTTTCATGTCCCACATCTTCCTTAACTCTCTTGCTAGGTCCTGGTATTTTCCCCGTTTTTCACTCTCCTTCGTTTTTACTCAATGGTCTGCAGGTACGGCAACGTTTGTCAGGTTTACTTTTTTTTGTCTACGATTACCAAGTCCGGTCTTCTTGCCTGGATGAGGTGGTCAGTTTGGATGTCAAAGTCCCACAGTAGTTTGTGGTTGCCATTCTCCAGGACTGCCTCTGGTTTGTGCTGATGCCACTTTTCTACGTGGTTGAATCCCATTCGTTTACTCAGACCAAGTGTGTCATCGTTGCTACTCTATCGTGTCTGTGCTTATACTCCTTCTGGGCGAGTTGACTGCATTCATTACTTATGTTATTTACTGTCTCATCTCTTTCACCACACAGGCGGCACTTGCTGTTTGTCTGTGTTGTGTAGATTTTTTTTTTATGTTGATTGTCCCGATACTTTTGTTTTGAGCTACCATGATTGGCGATTCTGTCTCTCTCTTCAGGTTTCCTTTTCGTAACTATGTCCATGATCTCCCGTCTGCCATATCTTGTATCTGTCTTTTAAAATCTCCGTACAATTTTTTCTTTCCCCATTTTCTTCCCTTGTTTGCTGTGCTGTTCCATTGTTTTCTACTTCGTTGTTTGTTGCGCTGTGACGAGCACTCTTTATGATGTCTTCACTGTTTGCTTCTATGTACTTTTTAGATCAGCTTTAGCTCTCTGGACACAGTCTTTTATGCTGATGAGCCCCCTGCCACCTTCTTTTCTCTTAACATATAGTCTATCTGCGTCATTTCTGGGATGTAAGGCTTTATGCATTTCATAAGTTTCCTTGTTCGCCAGTCCATTGATTGGAGTTCTTCCTTTGTCCACCCTAGGAATGGTCCTGTGTATCTCACTACTGATGCAGCCCAAGTGTTCATTCCTTTTGTTAGATTTCTGCTATTTAATTTGTTCTCTAATATTTTCCTTATCCTTCTAAGGTATTCTCTCTTTATTTTCTCCTTCATTTCTTCCCATTTTATCGAATAATTATTATCAAACCAGTTGCCCGGTGGTCACAGGAGGCTGGAGCGACAGCTAGTCTCCTCAAGTTTTCTGGCCTCTTCTGATCACATCTCTCCCCACCTATCACAGTGGTGCTGTGATTCATATCTCCACCACCACTTGCTTTTGTGTGTGTGTGTGTGTTTTTTCTCTCTGTCAGGCCATTGCTAAGAGCAGTGGTTTTAGATCTAATATTTCTTGCACTTCCCATAGTATTAGTGCAGTTCTAGCAGTGATGTGATCTGTACAGTCTCAGTCCTTCCTTTTATCCCTATTTCATCGAATCTTGCGTGTCAATGGTATGCTTCCAAGTGCACCTATCATTACTGGTACTACCCTGACTTTCATGTCCCACACTTTCTTCAGTTTTCTTGCAAGATCCTGGCATTTTTCCAGTTTTTCACTCTCCTCCCTCTTTGCTCTATTGTCTGCAGTTACAACTACATATATTTTTGGTAGGTTTTCCTCTTCTTGTCTACGATTACCAGCTCCGGTCTTCTCGCTTGGATGTAGTGGTTAGTTTGAAAGTAAAAGTCTCAAAACAATTTGTGGTTTCTATCCTCCCAGGCTGTCTCCGGCTTGTGATGGTGCCACTTTTCTGCATGGTTAAATCCCATTCGTTTACTCATTTCCCAGTGTATTACTGTTGCCACCCTTATCGTGTCCGTTTATATTATTATTATTATTATTATTATCATTATTATTATTATTATTATTATTATTATTATTATTATTATTATTATCATTATTATTATTATTATTATTATTATTATCATTATTATTATTATTATTATTATTATTATTATTATTATTATTATTATTACCACTGCTGATACTATCGGTAGACCTTTTGGATGATTTTAGGGTAATTCATTTAAGAAACTGTCGATTTTTCTTATCTTGCTTCGTCAAATTTGATTGTGTGTTTTTCGTTCTATTTATCTCAGAGTTTCCTGGTGTGTTATTTGTTCTATCATTTAGTGGGTTAGTCTTCTTACCATTATTATAGTTCTTATCAAGTGACACGATGCCACACATTGATGTTAGTAAGTTTAATTTCATTCCCGTTTTCCTTTTTATCTTTATAATTTTTCCTCATAATTTTAGGTTTTGGTTCTTCAACTTACTTATGTGTGAAAACATGTTTGTCTTTTAGTGTCAATATTTTGGGAAGAATACGTTTGTATTAAGACAATACTTATCTGACAATGCTTATAGAAGGTATGTCTCTGTTATTTTTTGTTTTTGTTTTCTCCCAAATTAAGACATCTTCTTCTTCTTCTTCTTCTTCTTCTTCTTCTTCTTCTTCTTCTTCTTCTTCTTCTTCTTCTTCTTCTTCTTCTTCTTCTTCTTCTTCTTCCATCCGCGACTTTTCTTCTTCCTCTTTGTCTCGTATCATTTTCTTCCTTCTATCCTCTGTGAGGATTTCATTCCTTTCTCATTCATGCCAATCTGATTCTTTCCCCTCAATAGTTTGCTTTTCGTAGTTTTTTTCTCTATTTAATCTTCATTTTCTTTCTCTAACTTTAAAAAAATCATTTCCCCATTACCCTCCCAATCTTCCTTCCTGTTGAGGCTAAAAAGTGGAAATTGGGTTGAAATCTTAGAAGTTTATGAAGGAAGTTTCTATCTTGAAATCAAGATTCGAGTACCCGGGCTCTAACAATATCTGTATGCGATGGTGGAAAAATAATCAATGAGGCCAATCTATAAGAATCTATGACGCTAAGCTTTATCAGGCACAAGGCCCCAAACGATGCATCGAATTCACCGGAATCAATTAATTGTGAAACTACACTGTTAAAAAACTTGGTGATCAAACTGTTAGAAAATCACTATGATGAATTTTGTCTAGCTTTAGTCCAAGTTGGAGGCTGGAGTCGCTTTTATATTTCCACGGCAACAACAAGAACAAGAGCAATTTTCACCTGATTCGAGAAAATGAATTAATCACTGTTTCTGTTTCTCATTGCGCTGAACGAAACCAAAAGTAGGATTCAATTTGATACTTTAGCAGCCAGGCTTCCAATCAACGTTTCCGTCTTGGAGCATTGTTCATTGATATGTTTCAGATCAGTTCTTTTTTTAAAAATTTCTTTGGTTGATCTCCTTCAAAAGCAAACATAATTTCAAATAACGGAGGTTTTAAAAAAATAGTTACATCTTCCTTTTCTGGCAGAAGATGAAAAAAAAAGAAAAACAAATAGTGCTGGGTATTTTCGTCAGTCCCTATCACAGAAACGGGAACTTCGACCCCAGAAAGGAGATAAAACTTAATCTACTTTTTTTCCCTTTAAGAGTCGTACTCTTAAATTATGGACGTAAGTATTTGGTTGCTGTTAACGGAATGACCCTGCTTCCATTGTTGCAGACTTTCAAATGATAAAAGAATGGGTGATATAATCATTAAAGTTTTAGTAGGGTGGAATCGATAGATACAGAAGTCGTATTTTTGTAGGGGTGTAGCTTGATGGAGGATCACAGTCTCATTCAGAAAGCCATCTAAATATGAGAGTTCTTTAGTTTTTTTGCAAAGTGTGTTACTTTGTGTACTGCTGACCCCGAGTTTACAGTTAGTGCCACATTGTCTGTGAACAGAAGTCCCATCACTAGCTTTATTATAGTCTTTCGAGGAGCCCAGAGTTGTTTTTGCTTAAACTTGGAGGTGCCAAGATGTATAAGATTTCTTCATCATCTTTCTCCTCTGAGACTCGCTTTTAACGCTATACTAAAGAATATTGGAAACAGTGTGGGAGCCAGAGAGAAACCCTATTCAACGTTGTTCGCTGTCGGGAAAACATCTACCATACTGTGTGCCATGCAGATGGATAATCGATACCGATAATCTTTTTCCGAACGACGTTTTACCGGAAAGATATTTCAGCGGTACGATATTTAATCGGAACGACATTTTGTTGAAACAACGTTTTATGGAAATGGCATCTCATTAAAAACCATATAACTATAACAAATTTTTTCAAAACAAATTTTCAACTTTTAATTTAAATAAACTGTAAATTCGTTCAAACAGAGTAATGCTGTGGTATATTCATATTGGCGAATTTTGCTGGGCAACTAAGCTTTTTCAAAGAACTAGTCTGTTTACAGTGTCGAACGAACGATATTAAAGGAAGAATATAGTACTATCTTGCGTGCATGATACTTCTTAAGATTTGTCTTTGAACAAAGACCGTATTGGTTATCCAATGGTTTGCTCAAAAACTACACTGGCCCTAAGGTAGACAATTAGCTGCATTCTTTCCTATAAAAATATCCAGCATAATCTTTGTCAATAGAGAGTAGTGCAATACCCAGGTATGATTGGATCAAGGAGAGCTAATAGGAAGAAACTAAACTAAATGTCCATGTAGATTATTTGCTGCTCACTTTATATTATGGTGCCGAATCTTGAGTAATTTACTGGTGCAAGACTTCCACCAATTTTCAAAGTATGTAGTACCGATTTCATCTCAATCACTGACATTCAGAAGAGTGTATTGCTTTGAACTTTGATGTTATGCTGCAAAAACACAGCAGCAGTCCACTTACAAGGATAGGAAATTATCGACTCTGAAAGACCATACTATTTGAGTCCAACACAGAATATACAAAGAAATTGCCTAATAAGTACATATTTTGCATGAAACCTCAAATGGAAAACGGAGACTGCTGACAGACAATCGAGTGGTAAGGTATTCCATGCAATCTATTTAACTAAATTCTACTAAAGAATCAAAGCAAATAAGTGGTGTCAAAACTTTGGTATTTTCTCCAGCTACTTATCATTCTCCTGCAGCATCTGAAGGAAAAAAAACTCATCTATTTCGAGTAAGTCACGCCGGCAACTGGTGGAACTGCGACGGGCATGAAGTCCCTTCCCAAATCTTCGTGAATAGCCCATCATGCACACACTCTTATATGTATACGTATATCTGAATACCAATATTATTCCTCGAGGAAAGCCTAAACCTGTTCTTAAATATTAAGAATTGTCAATGGTTGTGGCCACCGGGCCGCGAACAATAGTTCGAGAAATTCCCGTAAATTTCAAGACTTCACTGATGACTATATCCCATCATCTCTTGGATATAAGAGAATGGTTAAAGAGTTAGAACATCGATCCTACATGAAATGAATGGAATGCTGTATGGTAGCGTCAGGCCCTAAATATCCAAGTTGGCTCTCTCAACTTGGCGAATCATAAGGTTTCAAATGGTGTTCCAGATTGTGTTTGTAGATCATAAAATTCAAACTTTTGGCTGTAAAATTGTTGTTCTCAAATTAATCCTAATATATCGTCTCAGAACTTATATTTACTGGTGTTTTCGTGAAAGTTATCTCGGTTTGTTATGTGCTATGTAAGCTTCATCATATTTAACCATATATTTATCTAAAAGCATCTACTTACCTCTCATTCGAACAAACATTTTCAAAAAACTCATACGCTCAAACATCCAAATGCATGCACACATAAACAAACACACACTTACACATACACTCATATATATAATTATATGTATGCGTGTGTGTGTGTGTGTGTGTGTGTTTGTGTGTGCAAATATTTATATACACAAATACAATTATGAATACCAATAATGATCTACGAAGAAGACCAAAACCTGTTCCTCATTACGGAGATTTATCAACTGCAGATGTTGCCAAACCACGAACAAAAGTTCAGAAAATTTCTGAAAATTTTTGATTCCAACTGTGACCATATAACATAATTTTCAGCAAATAGGAAAGGTTCAAGATATAGGAAGATTGGTCTTCCATTAACTGAATGAAATGCACTATGATAGTGCCAGGTTCTAAACCTCTCAGATGATTGTGCCTTGGCTCAAGAATTAGGATATGGAATTATGCACCATTTGTCTACATTGACCTTAATTTCTCCGGAGGTCATCATTTTTCATACATTCCAAACTTCATATCCTTAATGAAAGCTCCAATAATCCGTAATTTGTTCCCCCTTTCTAAATTTGATACGTATGGCTTGTTATTATAAGAAAATCAATGGTACGAAGTCATTGTTTCAAATAAGTTATATTTTCGCTGGGTTTTTCAGGCAATTGAATTACTGGTTGTTGTTTATGTTGTTTGGCCGATCCATTCTACGGCCTTTTCGGGGGCACTATCCGAAAGCAATGCAGGTAAAGAGAACTTTCCGAATGGTGGTGGTAAACATAATAATGAACTACAACACTGGATTAAGTGATGCTTTTTTTTCTTTCCTTGTTTGGGCTGGATTTTCTCACCTTGTCCCTGCTGATACCAGGATAAATTTTGCACTTGTCTGACACACGCTTAGTCGACATGTTTATGTGGGCCGCTACCTTGATAGTCCTTAGTTTCAAACAAATGCTCCCTGTCTATGAAACAAACTTCTCGCGTTACTCTTCCCAAATATAGTCAGCTGTCCCAGATCTTTCTATCTCGCCTATGATTATAGCTTTTCTACGCTTGTGAAGTCCAACCTTGCGAGACCCGACAGTTCCTACTGTATGAATTTCCAGCATTCCAAATGAATGGTATTACCAGTCATGTTTCTCTCGTGAACGATACATTCCAGGCTGTGAGAACTACTAACAGAGACCCAAATGTGACTCACACAGAATTCTTGTATCCTCTTTAACAATCCTCTGACATTAGGGATGTGGATGGTCGGGTAAAGGACAAACATTTTGTGGAATCTTTGGGGACCCCCATATCACTTTCTTCACTTTGGCGATGACATAAGGGGTAGCCATTTCTTCTAGGAGTCTCGTATATATCTTTTAACTTTTCTTTCTCCGTATAAAGGTTACCACTTATAACGGCTCCTCTTTTCTCCGAACACCTGACCAACCCATTTTTTTCGCATAAAGGATGGTCTGAATTGATTGCAAATACATCCCTCTATGTGTAAGCTTAATGTATACTGGTATGTTATAAATAACACCTGTTTGGGTTACCAGTACGTTCAGAAAAGGAAGTCAGTCGTTTTCATCTTTTTCCCTCGTGAGCTATATCTATGATCTGATTGGGTTCATATAATCGATGAAGTCCTATAAACCAACTTGGTGAGTCCAAATTACGAACGGGTTGTCCACATTTTTAGATTGAAATCATAATTTCAACGATGGTAACTAACAGGCCAGACCAAGAAAGAGTTAAATCATCCGAAAAAAATATTTGAATATTGATGACCCTTCTCAAAAGAGTAGTCATATTTTGATACAGCATTTTCTGTTGTGCCCTTCATTACACTCCCCGAAAACAATTTTCGTCTTCCTTTTTTGCTTTTCCCTTTGTCTCAAACCACCTCTATAAAATAGAATTATCACTTGACTGATTTCAAAACACTCCTCATCTTATGATAAAACGTACTTTACTTTATATATATATATATATGTATATATATATATATATATATATATATATAGAGAGAGAGAGAGAGAGAGAGATAGACATATATATATACATATATACATACATATATACATATATATACATACATATATATACACATATATACATACATATATACACTCACACACACACACACACACACACACACACACACACATATATATATATATATATATACATATCACAGACTGATTGATTATTTAAACCTATCAACTAAATATGACTCAATTGAACAGGTGTTGTATTTCACCTTGTGTGTATGATTAGACGATTCCCTACCACTTAATCTTTTTTTCACAATGTTTAGAATAAATCTATACATCATAATAGGAAGAGTAAACTTAGCTAAGTAGGTACTCTAGTAAAAAGAGTTTTTATGACCATCTGCGAATTGTGTTTTCTGTGTTGAACTTCGGATTTTTTAACTTTGATTTTGCGCCAGAAAAATCTTCTCTCTCGGGAAAGGATGGTTAAATGATTAGTGACCAAATATTTTTTGAGGTTACTTTTGAAATAATTTACATTCGCCGAATTGACTGTTGCTTGGCAGAGTTTGTTACACGGAATTTTTTGCAATTCATTAAGTTGTGTTTTGATAAAATTACATCCGGTATAAACATAATATCTTCATAACAAGCTAGAAAAAATTTGGAAGACGTTCAGTTTATCTTGTACTTTGCTGTACTAGAAATGCATTTCTTATCCCAGGGAAGAAAACAAGCTTTAAAAGAAATTAGAGGTTGCCTTGCTATAGTGCACAAACAATACCGACCATTTATAATCTTCGATTGGTAATGTGCTGCATAACTTCAAATTTTCTCTGTATGAGGCGAATATGCCAGAAAAGGTATGAATACAATCTAACAGTTTCTTCCTGTTATTTATGCTTTAGAGACTAATATCATTTTGTTACTAATTTAACTCCATCTTATTGTTGTCCTTTAGATGTTGGATTTTCACAATCATTTATGTATTTTTACAGTTACTCCATCTTACTAGTTTGGCTAATTTAAGTAATTTTTTTTTTTTATCATTCTTTTCATTATATTACTAGATTGACTCCCTCTCAACAACATTGTTTTTTCTTTCAATGAAAACTTTTCAGTCTTGATGAGAAATAGCACAAAAATGTAAAATCAAACAGCAAAGAGTAAAAAAAAGAGATGTATGTGCATATATATGCGTGTTTATTTTTGTTCGTGTGTGTGTGATGTGTGTATGTGTGTGAATGATTGGGAATGATACAGACTCAGGAGTAAAAGTATATGGAAACTTTATTTACGAATTAATCAATACATAAGTAAGTTTATTAATATGCTATACATGTTCCCATCTTCAGTGGCATGTGAGTACCTCTCCGTGGTTAAAAGGTTCCCGTACAAAACAAATTTAGCATCATACTTAGCATTTGGATACAGGAATGGAAATCAAGATTATATATATATATATATATATATATATATATATGTATATATTTATTTATATATATATATATACATATATATATATAAATATATATATATATAAATATATAAATATATATATGTATATATGTATATATATAAATATATATATGTATATATATATAGATATATATATATACATATATATATATATATATATATATAAATATATATGTATATATATATACATATATATATATATAAATATATATATGTATATATATATATACACACACACATACACGCACACATATATGTGTGTGTGTGTGCACACATGCATATGTGTGTGTGTGTGTGTGTGTGTGTGTGTGTGTGTGTGTGTGTGCATGCCTGTATCTGTATTGGCATACAAACTTGCATCAATGGATCAGTAGCCAGTCATGTAAGTTATCAGCTGAGTTCAGATGTGATCAATATGAGTAAGATTCAAGACTGCATTGACAAGGCAGAATATTATGTTTAGAAAAAATTGTTGAAAAATGAATGTTTTTCCACTTTTGAGTACAGGCATGTTGGAGTAACTGAGTGGGTATTCATAAATTGTCAGAAAGTCGATAATGACGTTTCGCCGGATACAACATTTTTTTCCATAAATCATTCATTTTGTTACACTGCCATGGCAGACTCACACATACATACATAAATACATACATACATACATACATACATACATACATACATACATACATACTTGGATACACACACCCGTATGAAAGTTTGAGCCAAGTGTTTGGAGATCATGAGATTCCCAATCGACAGATTCCCCTTCTCTGCATCACTGATAAGGTCCAAATCAAAGCTGGATGATACACTTAGCACCAGTTCTGCTTCTGGCACTCTCAAAAGGAGGTCAAAGTTGGTATTGAGCTGCTTCGAGGGGGCTTCACACACTGGTTTGAAATCAGAGCCGTCCGTATCCTGAAATGGTTCATGGCTGGAGATTCTGATTTGACCTGCTATTGAACCCAGTGGATAGAGGAGAAATTCATTCATGTCTTTCCCAAGGACATCAATGTAAGGTGTCTTCATCTAATTTGATCTCGGTTGACAGATTCCATTCCCTACGCTGAAAACCCTAGGGATAACCATCCTCTCCCTCTGTCTCTGTCTCTATCTGTCTGTCTGTCTCTCTCCCTCTCTCTGTCTCTCTCATATATATGACATCAATAAATATCACAACGTTGAAAAATGTCATTTAAAACCGATCTGATGACGATACTTGTCAATGGAATGCATTTATGCAAATAAATACATGGAACTAATAATCTATAAAAATTTGTCAAATCCTATATATATATATATATATATATATATATATATATATAAAACTTTGTAACCTTAAACACTAAAGATGTTTCTGACATTTTATTCCTTTTATAAGCGTAGAAGATTTTTAAAGCTCTCAAAATGTCACTGAGGACATTTTGAATAAATATCCTATATACAGCATTTTTTTTCTCATTTCATCATGTGTCATGTAAGTCAATTATTCACTGGCAAAAGTTATCATAAGATGTTCAAAGAATTACACATAATTAGATTCAATACTTGAATTCTTGTCGCGATCATCAGTTATTTACAATGGAACTATGACCAAAAATTAATATATATATATATATATATATATATATATATATATATATATAGAGAGAGAGAGAGAGAGAGAGAGAGAGAGAGAGAGGGGGAGAGAGAGAGAGGAGAGAGAGGGAGATAAAGAGAGAGAGAGAGATGAATAGATAATGTCATATATGGATCACACATTCCAACTATCTCCCGTGGTTCATGGGTAAGTAGATTTCTCACAAAAGCCATTGTTAGCAAATACGATTGTCATTAGTTTTTCCTTTACTGTACATTTCTTTTTCATAAAACTCTCGTGTCAAATACGAAAATTGATGATAAACACTAATAATGTCACGAAATTATTTTCCTTACGAAAAACTTCAAAAATATGATCTATGTTTCTAGATAGTATATTCAAATCTTATATTCACAAAGCAGTTTTATTAATATCTGATGAGAAAGAAATACCTCCTTTTATTTACTTATTTTCAATGTCTTGGCATCAGTCATAATATTTGGAATCTGAAGATAAAAAGAAAAGGCAACAGAGAACTAATTTGAAAAGTGAATGAATAAAAGGGAGAGAGAGTGAGAGAGAGAGAGAGAGGAGAGGCTGGGGAAAGAGGAGGAGCAAAACAAAGGAAGAGAGAAAAGAAAGCGGTGGGCTAGGTAAGGGAGGAAGGGGGGAAATGTGAAAAAAAAGAGGAAAAAAAGAGAGAAGAACAGAGGAAACCGAGGAAGGATATTGAGCGGAAAATTAAGAGATCTCAAAATAGTTAGTTTATGTTTGTGTGTGTGTGTGTGTGTGTGTGTGTGTGTGTGAGTGAGAGAGAGAGAGAGAGAGAGAGAGAGAGAGAGAGACGAGAGGGGTGAAATGTTGAAGAAAGAAGAGTTACAAATCATGCAGAAAACATTAAAAAGAATTGAAGGCGATGAGAAAGAAAAAGAGAGAGAGAGCAAGAAGGAAAGACCGAAAGAAAGACCCGCAGGCAGAAAGAAAGAGGGAAAAATAACGGTAAATATAAGCGAAAACTCTGGAACGAAAATGGATGTGGATAACTAAAGGAGACAAAATAAAAACTCCTATATACCGGAAATGATCAGATTATCAGAAAATGTATTATCTTAATGAATGTTGTCACAAACGAAGAAAAGGGAACAGAATAAAAACGAACAGAAAACAGAAGATGTACGATGGTTTGAAAAAAAAATGTGTTCATCGATTGCAACCATCTTGGTTTGCTCTTTTTTGGTGAGATAGTTTTATAATCCCGTGTGCGCCTTAAACCTCATCACTGGTTATCTTTTTTCATAGTGTGTAATGCTTTTTTTTTTTTTTTTTTTGACACTGAAAAACTATTGTGGACAAATATTTCTGATCCAAGCATTGATTCAAGTGCAGGCACACCCCTCTTTTCAAATGTTCGCTTTACGCCACTCCTTTGGTTTTACGAAAGAGGGTGGACAGCAAAAATAGCGTTCAGCATGTGCAGTTACATCAAACTGTTACACACACGGCGCTCAACCTCTTTTTTTTTACAGCTCAATCTACTGTTATTCTAACGTTGCAAAATTCAGACGATTCAGTCTAACAAAGCCTTTTCATCCAGAATTTAAATGCATTTCTATTGTAAGATCATTTGCTATGAAATTCTCTGGATTTCCTAGAATCTAGATATCATTATTAATCCCGTGAAAATTTGAGGCCACAAAAAGGTTGAGAAAACTCTTTTTCGAAAAAAAGAGTTCTCTTTTCAGGAAGGATCTAGTGGGGTACTGATGCCAATTTTCAAGTTTGTTGACAATCTGATGTAGCCAAGAGCATTGTGATACATAGACATTGATAAATAAACATACAAACATACACACGTATATCAAAAAAAAAAGATAGAACCCTTTGCCACCTTTGGTGGCTGCAGTTATTCAGAGAGAAAGATTGGTAAAAAAATTAGAAAAAATTTAAAAACATAATAAAAAGAAACAAAGGATCTGTACAAATGATGTTTTACCTTAACCATCTTAACCGAATTCTTTTAGATTTTTATTTCTTGTCATTTTTTCAATTAGTGTAAAATCACTCGAAGGTGCTGATTGAGCTGACTTTAAATGGTTTGCGTGATCTGCATTTCATCGTAACATGACTAAGGACGCTCCTCCAGTCAGAATAAAAGGCGATACTCCGCCAGGGATCTGCTACGATAGACATATGAGACAATTCCAGCTCAGCCCAAAACCTAGCAGCATAATGAACCTGATTGCTGGATTCTGACCTGGTTGAGATGAAATATTGATTCGTTCTTGCCTACTTCTGAATTTGCTTCACCTAAACTTTCCCTCCTGCCCCCAATTAGACTGCCGTAGACACTACAATATCTGCCGCCCGTGAAAATGAAACTAATGAAACCTTATTGATTCAAAGGGATCATTAGTTGAGTTGGTTGATTAGTTGCTAGGTCGAAGGTTCAAAACTTTGCATTTAACTAATGACCAGCCTCTGGATGCGACAACATATGATAGTCTAGAGACATTGATCATTGAAAACGTGCCTTTGCCCGATAGCGATGCACAGAGTTTTATGATCGAATGGGGCATCACCACCAGAAGTATGACACAGACTTTTCCGATACATTAGGCGTACGGGGCAAATTTTCCTAATCAGTTACCTGGTTGAAAACATTTGCACGCACAATAATCTAATTCACTTAAGACACCAGAAGACCCATGGTCTGAAAACGAATATGTTCATTTACTCAGCATAGTTTATTATTGACACTGGGCCACATGCATGGGGCACTGAGTTAGGATTTAATTAATTACTCAGCATGATTGACATGCAAGAGAGCTCGCTTACCATTACATCACGACAAAGCGCTCAATATATCATCAGATGAATCGAAAATTCAGTAGTGACGATTAACGAGCTTTAACGAAAACTTTTCTTCAGTAACTTTTAGTAACTTTTTACTAGTTATTCTTTCATCTTATTCTTGTGGCAATTCAATCAAAATGCTACGGTAATTTCATAATATGAATGTTGAAAAGGATAACGGAAAAAGGTGTTATATGTCTTGGATATCAGCTGCTGTTTGGTCTATAAATTGGTAAGATATTGTCTATGTCCGATTGATTCGGAATAATATTGAATGCAAGAGAGGATATATAACTATCATTGTTTGATAACTATTAAACCTGACTGGGTTCAGCACAAAATGAAATAGAGCAATGGGATGTGGGAATAGTCAGCATGCCAAAAATATGGAATTTGAAATCATTTTTTTTTATATACCTGTGTTCCAACACTGGGTACTGTCACGAATAGGCAAGATTTTTTTCCATGGGGTGGCCGGCAAATAATCATGTAGTTTAGATTAGCACAAAGTCACAGTTGGTGAGATCCCATTGCAGATTGAACTAATCATGGAAGCAGATATTGTTTCCAATTCCAGCTTGTTGACATTCGTGACTACGGTTTGCTCGTGAATATCAAACTGTCAGGATAATTTTTCAAATCGAGATACCACTAGCAAACAGATGGTTTATCGATAACAAACGAGAATCACTTCATTCTATACACACACACACACACACACACACACACACACGCGGGCGCGCGCGCATACAATGATACAAATATCCCCAGAAAATGTTTTTAACAAAAATATTTTTGATTTAATTGGGGGGGGGGTCGATTAAATGGGGGAATTTATCCACATGATTATCTGTCATAAAAAAAAATGATCTCCCACTTATTAATTAAATAATGATAAAGAATATTTTAATCTTTTTTTCAAATGTTTATGGATCTAAATCCAATGTTTGTTTTATTTCTATTTTAAGAGTCTAAATCTATTTTATTTCTAACTTTTTAGGGTTAAAATCGGGAGGTCATCTTCTTTCCACTTTTAGGGGTCAAAATCTGATAGATTTTTTTTTTTCAAGTTAGGGTCAAATTTAGAATGAATTTTTTTATCATCGATACCATTACTAAAAAAAAAAAATGAGATTTTTTTCCCATTTTCAGGGGTCAAAAGTGGGACCGTTTGTTTTTTTACTTTTAGGGACCAAAATCGAAGAGGAATTCTGTTTCAATTATTAGGAGTCTTAATCGATAAGAAACGTTCATTTTCCATTTTATAGGGGCATAATGGGATTTTTTTTTTTAGAGATCAAAATTGAAAAAGGATTCTTTTCTCTCAACCAAGGGTCATAGTCGATGGGAAAATTGTCTTTCACTTTTGGGTGTTGACATCGTATCGGAACATTTTCCATTTTTAAGGTCGAAACCAAAAGTGACTTTGTTTTCTTTTTCATCACAGGTGGTTAATTCGTGTAAATTTTTTTTTTCTCTTTTGGGGGTCAAAACCTAGGTGAACGTTTCTTTTTACTTTTCAGTATCAAAATTGACGGAGTAACCTTTTTTTCTCTTTTATTGGTTAGAATCGAGGGGAGACTTTCCCCCTTTTCAACATTTGCTTTTTTCACCGGATTATTTCTACTGTTAATCCGTTTTTTAGCATAAGCCCGCTTTCCGTTAACAATACACTATCTGCAACATAATGCCTCTCCTTTTAAACATTCTACCTTTTGTAATATGCCCCCTCTCTTCCACATCATCATCCCCTCTTTTTGGGGATCATCCCTACTTTTTCCTAACATCAACACACTGATTTTAACCTTAGCACCCTATAGCGACTTTGACAAATATTAACCCTTCTCTTACATTAATACCCCCTTTCTTACATTAACCCAACCCCCATTTTTACATTAGCACAACAACTTTTCTCATATTAGCCTCCTTTTCCCTTTTCAACATTACCCCACTTTTTCTAAATTTTTTTCTCCATCCGTCGATACATCTATCTCTTTTATATATATATATATATATACATATATATATATATATATATACATATATATGTATATGTGTGTGTGTGTGTGTGTGTGTGTGTGTGTGTGTGTGTGTGTGTGTGCTATATTCGTATCAAAATTATGTATTTAACAAAAATATCGTTCAGTCAAATAGTTACAATATGAAAAAATGATTGTCAACCAGAAAATAATTCCAACAGATAATCAATAGTTTTATCGATATCAAAATACGTAATCCTAATACGTCACAAATAATTGTTCAACTCACTGCACTCTCCTGCTTGCACACAAAATACGGACAACATTCAGGCTTTTTTTTTTTTTTTTTGCTTTTTTTTTTTCGTAGGTGCTTTGGTTGTGGTCTCATGCATGTGCAATCGGTATTTTGACTTCCTAATTCTCTAATTTGAAGGGGCGATCAAGCTGAATAATGAGCAAGTGGTTTGGGGGAACGTTTTGGAGAAGTTGGTTATACACACTGAATGCATCAATGTTTTTGTGAATCAGAATTTCCCACAGTAACAAAAAGAAAAGAAGAGATTCATTATAATTGAAAAAACAATCAGTTTTTTTTTTCTTTAACTAAAATATGATATAATTATCAATTGTTGTCTTGTATATCCTTTTTTCCATTCTTACTCATATTGTCATTCTACGATTGTTAATTAGCGCTGAACAATAGTTTATTGTATGTGATTGTATTGTTTATCTTTGACAAGTTCTGTTTTTTCGTGAAGGAAATGCCATCAAAAAAAATTATAGTTACGAATGCTTCTTTCAAGAGTTGTAAACACTATTCCATCCGATATGATATGATATAATTGAGAGAAAAAAGGTTTTCTAAAAGTTCACCAACTCAAAGCGAGGGGAAGAAACTCAATGGTAATAAAGAGGGGTAAAACTAAAGATAACAAATAATTCTTTCCACCTGATCCTGCAGGTTAAGTAGGGTAGAAAATTTGTTTAGTAATAAGTAATCAACAATTTTAACACTCTTCTGTTTTTGTTTATGTTGTGCCGAAAAATAGGAGTATTTTTGTCTTATTTTCGCATCAAATGATAATTCTAATTATATGCTAGGAGATTATGTACGGGATTGGATTCATTTCAAGTTCGAATTCAATCAATAGTCTTCACCCAGTATGATTTTATTCTGTTCTAGCTTTTGGTCTGCATCTAGTTACAAATAGTAGTAGTTCTTCTTATACGAAATTGGATTTCACGCCGAACGATTAAACAGGTCTGGTTAGTCACTCAATAGAAAATGTTAGACGACCAACGTCTTTTGGGAGGATTCTGTGTTTGGGAAGATCAATTAAAAAATGGGGAAAGCGGTGACCAATCAACGAGTTATTTCTTTTGCTGGGCAGTGATCACTGAAAAAGTCCGAAAATGTTGCATCGAGCATGCTGTAATTTGGCTTCGGGGTTACAGTTTTCTTCCTGCATACCAATCCATCAAATACACTTTTTGATATACTATATGCACAAATAATTAATGACTAGACAACAAATCAAACACAAATAAATTTAACTGTATATCTAACTATATTCTAGCAATTTTTAGATTGAATCTTTACTTTTCTTGTAACTTTCATAATCGAGAATGCATCAAAATGTCATAGTTTTATATACCAAAATGAAGCAAAAATCAGATAAACCATTCTTTTTATATAATAATGTAAGTATTGGCATTATTTGTTAGTATTGTTTATTCTTTTATTTTTCATTTAACAGAAAAAAAGAGTGATGACTAACATGCAGATATGAAATACGACCAAATACACAATAAATAGAAAGCAATACATGTGCGTGTATATATGCATATTTGAACATATGAGTGAATCATCATCAGCAGTAGCAACCTCTTGACGTCTGTTTTTGAATATAGACCTTCACCAAGATTTGACAGAACTCTTTAATATGGGCATCATAGAGCGATTCCTTTTTAAATCTATCGATCTCGCCACGATATCTCATTTCTTGTCGGCAACACTTTCGAATGTGATCCCTGGGAATCTATGTTGAGTGTTATGGTGTCCAGTGGTCGTCTAATATCCCTGTAACATGTCCAACAGATTTGAGTTTTTTTTTTAAATTTCTATATCTCGGATTCGTGCGTTTTTTTCCAATATACTGCAGTGTAATATGATATCTTCATATGAGGTGGACTATGATTATCTAATGGGTACATTATATATATATATATATATATATATATATATATATATATACATATATATATATATATATATATATATATATATATATATATATATATTGTATATGTGGAATAATCATAGTCCACCTAGAATGCAAACTCTTTTCAGATATGGCTGATCTTTTGTTATAGAATGGCGAGCAATTTATAAAAAACTTCATATCCGAATCTAGAGGAACACTTACAGTTCATTATTCTGAATATATATATATATATATATATATATATATATATATATATATATATATATATATATATATATATCCGTCAAGCTAAAACCAATCCGTCCATTATCAACTGACCTTTCAAGTCATTAAAAGCATACTTTCTCAGGAGGGTCGAACTCCAAAAAGATACAAACGATCATAAGGGGTTCGAGAATGGAAGTCCATGAGGACAACGAGTGTTTCTCTCGTTCAAATATGTCTTCTGTCATGTATCATACTGTTTCAACATTGATTTGAACACCTCTATGTGTCCTATCGAATGAGATGTTTTTTCATCAACCATGCATCGGGATGATATCATTCGTCCAACGAAAAGAAGAGATAAAAAGGAAACAAATTCTACCAAAATGTGTTTTAAATGAAGCTTGACAATATATTCAGCAACGAAGGATAAAAATGTGATAAATACAACACAAAGTAGAGTAGAATTTTAAAAAATAGTTGTCAGATTTTAATTGGTGTCATATAACATTTCCCACTGTTCAGTTTATTGAATAAGGAATCTTGTTAGAAAAAAACAAATTTATCTGCGTACCATTGTTGTGTTTTTGAAGATTGACATGTGCTGTCAAAAAGATCCGAAACATTGATATTTGTCTACAGAAAATGTGATTATGAGGGTATAATCAAAAACTGATATATATATATATATATATATATATATATATATATATATATATATATATATATATATATATATATATATATGCTCCTGTCATTATGCAGTTGATATATCTTGACGTAGAAAACTTTGAAAAAATAAAAGATTGAAGAAACTTTGATTAAAGAGGGTATGATTAAAAGAATTGCGATATATATATATATATATATATATATATATATATATATATATATATATACGTCTCAATTTACCTAGACGGTTCACCAAATTCATGACAAATGTCCATCGTATAGAGCATTCAATATGCATTCCAGAAAAAAAATGCCGGTAGTAACTACGTGTCAGACTATAATCTAATTTAGATTAAGAAAAAAAAAATCCAATTTCCTCATTGTACGAACTTGGTAGTACTTAAGATGAACTCACACTAAGAGCATACTGTAATTAAAACCAAAAATTGATAGTTAATTAGTTCCAGGAATTCTGAAGGAGGAATATTCTTTAAAAAAAACTAATGGATCGTTGGTTTAGCGAGGATTCTGCCAAGAGACAATTTTAATTCTCCAGGATTGGCTTCAGACGTGGATTTACATTAAAAATCAACAATACAAGCTGCAGGTACTAATTTCATTAATTTGGAAAATGCTTTCTTTCCTAACCAGTTCATTCTAGCCACAATGAATAAACAAGCATAATTAAACCTGCAGAAATGACACCCACGTACATTATCTATGATGTAGATTCAATTGGATAAGTGCAAACATGAGATGAATGATATATATCAAGAAATGCGAAGATATATTTACGGCCCCGCTTTGGTATAGAGTCTTGCAGCATTACAATTCAAGTGTGAAACATTCTTCTTGCGTGATCGACACTTGTTTACACCGGATTGGGCCTAATCAGTACTTACACCTGATCCATGTTCAAGTTGAGATTCTTACGTGTTTCCTATTGGTGCCAGAGATTAGTGTAAATAGCGGGTCTCCACTACCAGAGACGGACAGAAACGTAGCATGAATTGTGCAACACAAAAGAAATGGACATTGACGGATGTATTGATCCTGGATATTTTCTTTTGTTTAATAATAATAATAGTAATAATAATAATTGTAATAATAATAATAATAATAATAATAAGAAGAAGAAGAAGAAGAAGAAGAAGAAGAAGAAGAAGAAGAAGAAGAAGAAGAAGAAGAAGAAGAAGAAGAAGAAGAAGAAGAAGAAGAAGAAGAAAACGTACTCTAAACTTTATGTCCAGAGATTTTCATATTAATATATATTGCTCCGTGGTGATGGTGGGTGGGTGATTTTCTTCCTCATGATAACAATACAAACAAATACCACACCATGTTCAGATATTAACAAAAAAATTTAAAAAATAAATAAATAGATAGATAAACAATGTAAAACCCGCTCAGCTAATTTATTATCATACCATTTCAATGACATATTATGTGGTTGTATATGCAGAATATTAAGTGTGTATCTGGTCTATGCAAACAAAACATAATGACATGTTTTGAGATTTATAAAGCAACGAACGCCGACCATTATAAATGAAGATGGTGATTATTGCTGTTGTTTACATTCCTGCTTGCCAATATCAGATGACACGTGATTATCGCTTGGGAGTGAATAAGCGCAGACCTCAAATCTTCAGCATCGTTCCAAATATGATCCTGAATCCCATGACCAACTCAATTCTTACTCGAATCTCTAATTAATCTTATCTAGATCCCAGCGCTTTTTGTTCCTATATAAAGATACAGAGAATGGATGATTTGTGTTATTAACGTGCAAATAAGCTTATTACCATTTTCGACGACTTCTCAATGAGATATTAATTATTTAGAACACATCAGTATCTTTACCGATTGAACAATAAGCTGTTCTGATCATGAGGTACAATGTTCTGTCGATCCCTATAATAAGTATATCGGGCGAGTATATTCCTCGAAAATTAAATAGAAGAAATGACCCTTGACAAGTAATTGGGTAGTCATATTCCTCTCTATCTCTGATATAATTCTGCGTATTCCTCATCGTGAAATGAAGTCACTTAAGGACACATACCCGTACATAGTAGTGGAATTCGCATGCAATGTGAACCTCCAGAGCTGCACGTTCATGAGGTGCATTATCCGCAGACAAAATAAAACGTAATATAAAACATGCTACCGAGAAAATTCTAATCCTCACAACCGGTAACTTGTCTCAGTGTTAAGATATTTGGCGTGGCTATAAAAGTTCTTTGCAAGTCAGGAGAGAATTGAATCCTAAACCAGAAAGATAATCTCTCACGTCAATGCAGATATCTTGGCTATGTTTCTTGTCAAAACGTTTGTGCTACTCGGCCCCAGCACTAGAAGAGTTAAGTGCTTGATGTCGATTTGCGGACTCTCCCGGACAAACTATTTCTGATCGAAGCAATAGAAAAAGGATTGGGTGTGAATCGATTTTTTGTCTACACGTTTGGTGTTATGTGCCACGCGAATATTATTCAGCTCGATCACGCTAATAATCGATTGGTGTTTATGGTCGGATATTGGAACGAGGACATGGTTTAAATCTGAAGAGTTCGTTCGATCGATGTAAAAATAATACTGAGCGAGCCCATGCCTGAAATAATTTTATTGCACTTTGCAGCATCTTGATTGCTTTTATACTCAACCGTTTTGTTTTCATCGTTATATAGAAGCTTACCCCTTTTTTGTCAGTAATATTTTATCTTTTGTTCCATATCTTGGTCAGTATATGAATAAAAAAAATCATCTTATTCCCCAGCCCAAATAAACTTACATTAGCTAACTTCCATCATCATGGCCATGACTATCATCGACATGAATGATGTTTATAAACAACATGGTGATTTTCTAAGTGCAGTTATGTAACTTGTCAAGTCGGCATCTAATGTCAAAAGCAATAAACATACAATTTTAATCTGGAGAGAAATCTTGACAATAGATTCTCATGGTGTGCTAGACATACTTGATTATCGTGAACAGATGTGGCAAACTTCAAGAAAGAAAAAAATTATGGCCAAAAAAAACTATTACGGTGAATGACGTGTGTCTATGTGTATATGTGCACTTGCAATACTGCCCCTTCTTATACATACATACATATATATATATATATATATATATATATATATATATATATATATATATATATATATATATATATATATATACCCACGCACGCACACACACACACACACACACATATATATATATATGTGTGTGTGTGCATACGAGACACGGTGGCATTGCTGAAGGGAAAAAAGTAATTGATTTTTTAAAAGCTTTCCTTTAGACAATAGCATTCCTACTTTTATGTCACTGCTGAGTTTTTCTGCCTTTCAATCTTTGATTCGTCAGTCTATATCTCGAAATCTCCAGAGTAGCTGCAATTTCGTATCCACCTTCACCTCCCCTTCTCTCTCTCTCTCTCTCTCTCTCTCTTTGCATCTCTATCTCTGTCTGTCTCTGTCTCTCTTTCTCTCTCTCAGTGTGTGTTTTTTATTTGGCACAATGGGGCATTACAAAAAGGTACCCTCCAGCGGGAGCAGGTGTAATTCTTAAAACACTCTATTCTATGGATATAGACATTTCTCAGTAGACACGCTAATTGCTTATTCTAGAGATCAAGTCATAAGTCTCAGTTATAAGCCAGCAATCAATTCAGTATCATGGCTGATTTCAGCAATTTTATTCTCTAGATGATGCCAATTCTTAATCTTCCAATTGGTACCAACATGACCACGAACTCATCATCATCATCAACATTATCATCATCATCAGTCTTTTAACGTCCATCGTTGGACAAAGACCTTCCCCAGGATTCGTCACAATTCTCTATCATGGGCGATCTCTGGGGATCCATGTTGTGAGTCGTGATGTCCATCAGTTGTCTTTCATTCTTGCAACATGGCCGACCCATTGCCATGTTGCTTCTTTTATAAATTCTATGATGTGTCGGACTCGTGTTTTCTTCCTTATGTACTGTGCTCTCTTATGGTCTCTCCATGTAAGGTTGAGCATGACTCTCTCATGCGCACGCTACATGCTTCTCAGTTTGTAGGTCTGTCTCTTGGTTAGGTTCCATGTTTCAGCTCCATAAGTGACTATCGGGAGAATGCATTGGTTGTATACTCTCCTTTTCTGGACTTTTTGGGTCGTCCGGTTCTTGAAAGTTTAGCTCGCTCTGACGAAGGATTGTTTTTAAAGATTCTTAAATTCACGCACTATGTCCTGGTATTTTCCATTTTTTTTTCTTGATCTGTACCCTACGATCTGTTGGCTCAGGTATGCCACTGATCGAGTAGATTAGATTAATTTTGTTCACAGCCAATATTTGTGGGATGGGTGCCGATTGCACAATTGCACTGAGAATGGAATCGGTGAGCCATGCTCAAACTCAAGCTGAGACAGTTTGCGTTCACTTTGCATTCTTACCTTCAGGAGAGGTGTAGAAACCTGCAAGTTCTAGAATTGATGATTTGGTTTTCATCGATCGTTCAAAATATCTAGCGAAATCCTCAAGTCATGCGTCGAATGACACAGAAAGTAACTTCATTTTGCACTCTTTTTGATGCTTTGTATGTTCCTAAATTCCACATGCATAAAATGGTAATTGTATAACAGCACCAAAATATTTCGAGTCGCTGAACCAATCCCTCTAATCCTAAGTGAATCTGTTAAGTTGCTGGGAGTTGGCTTTCAAAATGCTTGTTCCAATATAAGAAAATTTATATGGCACAGACACTCTATTTCTAAAAAGTCGTCCAACACTTTCATCATTTTTGGTCAAGTAAACGCACTCAACTAAGAGTTTAAAAAAGTCAAAATCAAACGAGCTCACTGCAAAAGTCTTTATCCTATTTAGTATTCAAGAAAGTATTTCAACTGGTTTATTTTTATCAATTCAGATCGAAATTCAGTATGATACTAGTGATGTAATCGTTTGACATTATTTACAGCTCTGTTTTATGTAATACTAAAGCATAAGTAACGTTTATACAGAATAATCATTTATACGGAATAATATTTCAAAAATTACCTGAATCGAGTTAACAACAGAATTTCTGAGAAGAAAAATTCAACATCTTCATTTAACTCTGTGATCTAATTGAATATCAATGATGTGTTTTCTAATTTAAATATGGGTTTTCCATTCTTAAAAATACGTTGTCTTTGGGACTGGCACGGCTACATTTTGTTACGAATCTAAATTTGAACAAAATACCGCTAAAGCAGACGAGAAAATATGTTTGGCCTAAATAATCAAAAATATACATTGGTGCATTCAGAAATTTGGCTTGAGAGACAAGATATAATTGATATGAACCTCAAACAAAAATATTTTGAATTGTCTTAGACTAAGAATGGTTTTATCTAGTTGGAATGGCCCAGATGGCATTTATGTCGCTAAACCTCCTAATTTGGCAAAGAAGGTGTCGTTTCCAAAATTGGCTATCAAATGGTGACCTGTACGTGGAATCATATACCTACAGCTGACCAGGAAGAAAACTCACGACTGTGCACATATTGATAAACGCCATTGTAAGACTAATAGAGGATCTTTTATGCACTCGCACGCTTTCATTTGTCCTGAAAGTGAGTGATGATTTAGCACGTACTTCCTCAAACATAATTAATTTACTGTCTCTCCTTAGCTCTGCTTTAAGCGAATATCTGTCTGAATGGATATCATATTTTACGTAGAAGAATTTACAACTAAGATCTACGATGCTTTTAAGAGCTATTTGCAAAGTTGCACTCCTAAAAAAAATACTTGGATTCTATTGTGGTGGTTTTAACATCATAAATTGTTTTCTTCCTGTTGAAATCTATCTTGGTAGTTGGATATTTCAGGGTGCACATATCTATCTATGTATCTATCATAACTAACAAGTCTATATCAATCTATCTACCTATGTCTGTTTATATCCAAGTATATGTCAATATATTGCTGTAGATTCATTATCATTTAGACATAGAGATTTCTTAGACGGTGACGCTGGTATTCATCTTGACTTTGCGTGAAGCTAAGCGGTCGAATATGAAGGATGTGATGCTATCTAAATATATCTAAATGTATCTATCCCCATCAACATGTTCAATTCAATCTATCTACCTATGTCTGTCTATATTTTAGTGTGTGTGTGGGTGTGTGTATATATATATATATATATATATATATATATATATATATATATATATATATATATATTGTTGTTGATCCTTAAGCATTTACATAGAGAGATTTCTTCAACGGTGACGCATGTATTCATTTTGACCTCGCGTGAGGCTAAGCTGTTGAATATGAAAGACTAGAAAGTATTTAAATATCATCTGGGGACGTTTGGCACTACAATCTTTTATAATAGGCACGTAAGCGAATCGGATCTCGTATTCGTGTCTGCAAGAGCATCAATTCTAGCTCCTCAAACCCATGCACAAAGGCCCTGCAGCATGCATGAACTACTACAGAATTATATATAATGAAGATGTTATTTCAATTCCAACCACGTATGCAATTTTTGGGCGAGTCTGTATACGTGTATGATGTAAAGAATACCTCAGGCGCGTTCTGTTGCTCACACGGGATATGTCCTGAAAGTATCTTGCCATTTAGTATTAACTGGAATATAGCCTATCTAGAGGAGAAAGGTGTATTGATTCGCTTCAAAGTACTCTCCGCTGAATCCCAAACATTTAACACAAACTCTCTCCGATTTTCCAAAACGGCCGGCTGGATCGCCGTCACGTGCCGCGTTGTTTTATCACTAACCTCGTCGAAGGTCTCGGGGAGAAGCAAAAAGTCATTATGAGCTGCGAGCCAAGAGACCAGGAGAACCGCGTCTGCTCTACCATGTGTAGTAAGGTCAGCTCTCTGTTCCCAATTACACCAAAAGCCACCTAAGTTCTCGATGAATTCGAAATGGCTTCACAAAGAACTCAGAGAAATAGTGTTGGAGAATGCATGGTAGAACGCTTATGCATGTGCGTATATCTTTATGTTATGTAATAATCCATGTACGTAAATACATGGAAAAACTTGATAATCACGGAGAAGCGTGAACAATTTTGTTGTGAAGATTCTGTTAGTATATATAGAAAGATATTTTCGTCAACATTTGATCCAATAGTACTATGTTCTATGCATATATATATGTTTACACATACGCATATATATATATATGTGTGTGTGTGTGTGTGTGTGTGTGTGTCATGTGGAGTTTATGCTTGAATACATGCAAATTAGCTATACATATGCAGCATCCTTAATGAGTTCGTGAGAGGTAAATTGCTTTTGGCGTGTTAAATTAAAGCCGTTGGGAAATAAAAACTTGTATTTAATTGGTCCTCGTTTCTGTCTAATTAGATCAGTCATTGACGATAATGAAGTGAATAGTCAGGCATTATTTTACCGCTCGATTTACCGGCAAATCAAGTTGAAAAAAACACATATAACAATGCATAACTGATTGCATACACGTTGAAATAATAGAAAACACATGCATAGTAGTAGTAGTAGTACTGATAATAATAATAATGATAATAATAATAATAATAATAATAATAATAATAATAATAATATTATTAATGATAATAATAATAAATAATAATAATAATAATATTATTAATGATAATAATAATAATAATAATAATAAAAATAATAATATTATTAATGATAATAATAATAATAATAATAATAATAATAATAATAATAATAATATTATTAATGATAATAATAATAATGATATAATGATGATGAAGATGTTGATTCATGGAAAGTCGAAGTAAATCAGTTATTGATTAAAATATTTATTGCTTTCAATGTAAACATGGCTTGCCCTGCTATCTCTCCTCTCCACCTTTTTTCAACAACATATACATACAAGCACTCTCTCTCTCTCTCTCTGTCACACACACACACACACACACACATATATACACATATATATGTATGTATATATATATATATATACATACATACATACATACATACAGGTTTTTAACTATTAGGTAACCATTTTTCTAGTTTTACTATTTACTGTGTTCATAGGGAAACCATATTCCAGGCGTGTCTCATTTTCCAACCCATTGCAAGGACAGATGTTAAGTGTCATCAGTTGTGTTGAATTAATAATGCGCGCATCTGACGCGTTTTGTTCGAACTATGTATCAATATAAGTTCCTCTATTCATCAAATCACTCAAGACACTTCGTCCAAACCCGTGGACAACGTGTATAAGTCGAGATTCCGAATTGAATTCTCACCGTTTTGATCCATTTTGATTTTAAACTAATGTTACTCAATGTTATATATTCTCCCTTTTTTGGCAGATAATTTCCGCCGAGAATCTTACTTCTACACGTATATTTAAAAAAAACAATTTTCTTTCTATTACACTAGCAAAATTGCTAAGATATAAATAAATCATATTTTATGTACCGTCTCGTAAAAATAATACATAAGCCATTTTTATTGTTTACATGAAGCTATAAGATTAAATTTAGTCCAAAGTCTTAGAGGTGATCTATACAACGTTATAGATCGACGCCATTTGTAAACAACGCCGATCAAAAATAAATGGCTGTACTCTGACGGTCCTGCGATGAAAGAGAACTAAAACAGACTTAGTAAGTCATCTAATAGAAACTTTCACGTGACAAACATTGTTTGGTAGCATGTCGTGTTTAAGCAGTAACATGATCAGAAAAAAAAGAGGGTAAATGAATAAGTTACTCATTTCACAGATTGTTTGACAGAGAACACAATAAAGCTCTGAGTTTTCTGAGCAACGGCCTCAGAATTACATTCAGCACAGAACCCAGAGTTCAAGCCTTTAGGTGAATGTGCATTATTTCCTTTCCGTACGAGATATCATTCATTGTCGGAAGATATCCAGGCATACCATTTATTACATCGTTACGTATGGTTGATAATGATTCAGTCGCAGATCAGAAGGAGCATTTTCAGGCATATATCTTATTACTTAGTCACATTTAGCTGACAATGATTCAATCACAGGTCAGACGGAGCATTTTCATGCATACCTTTAATTAGATAGTTAAATTAGGCTGACAATAATCAGTAACCGATCAGTCTGAGCATTTACCCCCATATCTTTGATTACGTCGTTATATTTAGTAGACTATAATAAATAAGAGATCAGTGAAAGCATTTTCACCCATATATTTTATACTATCGTTACATTCAGCAGAAAATAATCAGTAACAGATCAATTGAAGTATCTTCGTTCATATCTTTTATTACATCGATACGTTTGGCAGACGATAACCATCAACCGATTAGTCGAAGTATTTACCTCCATGTCTTCAATTATATCGTTATATTTTGTAGGCTATAATCAGTAACAAATGACTTGAAGCATTTTCACTCATATATTTTATTCTGTCGTGAAATTTAGCTGGAAATAATCAGCAACAGATTACTTGAAGTATTTTCATTCATTTCTTTTATTACATCGTTACATTTGTCAGAAAATAATCACTAACAGATTAGTCAAAATACCCTTCATATTTTAGTTACATTTGGTGGACATTAATCAGTAACGGATCAGTTGAAGCCTTTCCATTTATATCTTTTATTCCAATGTTACATTCAGTAGGAAATATTCAGTAACAGATCCGGTGAAGCATTTTCATTGATTTCTTCTATTACACCGTTACATTTGGTTGACAATGATCAGAATCAAATCAGTTGAAGTATTCCCACGTGTATCTCTTATATCGTAACATTCGATGGACAATGATTCAGTCACAATTTGATTGCCTTTTACGCACATCTTATCTTCGCAATACCCGGAAATCAGTTTTTAAGGCGGAGAAGGAAGACTCTGCCAAGTATTTCAAGAGTGGATAAGAATTTTCCAATTATTTGGATTGCCCAAAGCAAACATAACCCTTAACCCTGGACCAAGTATGTGGTCATCAATCATTGCAATTGCATAACAACCCCCCGGCAAAGTATTACTTTTCTTCTGTACATGGCAATGAAGACCTCTAATGACATGTTATTTCTGACTGCATACCTTCTACTCTTTGCAAATGCATACAATAGCAATGTATGAATCTTAAAACCTAATGATAGCCTTGTGAATGGGGATATTATTAGGGGAAATCAGTGATTGGACTCTCTCACCGACCAAGTTCTAACGAGCCCAACGAACTTGCCAAGTATTGCTCTACAGAATGTCTACTTAGGTGGACTTGTGTTCGTCTAGTTTTATTCAATGCAGCAGCCATAAAAATTATTTCTAGTTCAACTTAAGTGAAAGATTTTCACCTTACTAGCTGTTCAAGAGAGATGAAAGTTTTTAGCAGCATTTATTTCTACTTCTTTCACTTTTATCTAGCCTACAATCGAACAGCCATACTGTTATGAATTTTTGAGTAGCAGATTCCGCATCTTATCAGTGCTATTAATCATACATTGTCTAGATGGATATGCTCTGACCGTTGAAGTAAATTACTATAGAGATTATAACAAGACACGCTTCCCACTAGGTCGTCTCCCTGGAAAACACTTCGCACAATTAAACCACTGAAGTATCTGGCTGGACGGAGAGATTATCCACAGTCATATTACCACCTTTCGACTCTATATATCACAAACGTATTATTTGTTTTAATACTGCGTAAATCATTTTGAACACAGAGACGGTACGTAATTTTCTCTTCGTGCTTCTCCACATTTGGAATTGGTTAGTTGGAAGCTTACCTTAGAAAATATTTATATAGTTACATATTTCTAAGAGGTATTACTGGTCGTCCTCTAGTCTAATTTAAACTCCAGATTTCGGATGCTGATTGTTCAGGCAAGCAGGCATCCTCGCGTACATTATCATGTTGAACATTCTTCCCTACCTCTGGTACAGAGTTCAGTTAGAACAATAAGGAGTGAATGTGTCATGCATCTGAATACAATATTGTTTAAACGTGTGATATTTATTCACGATTAAGGATTATTTCCGTTGAGATTCTATAAGGTCACGAATTTAGATTAATGGAAAAAAACTACCGACAATATTTTAGGAGAAAACCTTTTGATAAATAAACTAAGCTGTTAGTGCAAACAAAGGGGAAGTTTTATATTCCAATATATCATTGGAGTTTTGTAGATATTTTTTAAATACCGTTATTTCAAGCGTTTTGGCTCTGTTTATCTGAATTTAATCGATAAATATTTTAGCAACTAAAAATCAATTCCCTGGCACACTGCACAAAGAGGAGTGAGGTTTGAAATATTCTCTGATTGAAATGGCGTGCCTGAAAGCAAATCCGAAGGAAATAGACAGTGTTAGTCTTTTGTTCCCCTCGTTCACATTTGGGACACACATTCAACAAATAAAAGGTCATAAGGTGCATTCTACCAAAATGGGGGACGCGTATAAATACCGACGACTTAAAACAAGCACACACGCTCAGATATGAACATTTTGATATTTTGAAAAAAAAAAAATATATATATATATATATATCAGAATGCTTTCTTTTTTTGATAATATGAATGGTGTTGGAATTGAGAGAACTTCTGAATTGATTTTTGATCTCAGGTGTCAATTTTGCGTAAGTCTGTGAGAATATTATATAGATATAATTTGTAGCCTGAAACAATTATTCCCTGAATCTTGATATGAATTTTTTAAGGTATGAAGTTTGATCTTTGGGGTCTGTGGAGTATGGTAAATTTAAATGGATTTACAAAAGAG
Source organism: Thysanoteuthis rhombus (assembly GCA_963457665.1). Taxonomy (NCBI): domain Eukaryota; kingdom Metazoa; phylum Mollusca; class Cephalopoda; order Oegopsida; family Thysanoteuthidae; genus Thysanoteuthis; species Thysanoteuthis major. The sequence continues at coordinate 28,873,943 of OY735219.1, forward strand.
ATGTTTAAAAATTAAATCATAAAATTATATAATATTATTACGCGCGTTGGTGTTCCGATATATTCTGATCTATTTACTGTATTAAAAGTTTCTGTGTCGTACTAACATATCATTTCCCAAGGTAACCAGACTGCTTTACCTTTCTCTTTTTGCCATTGTTTACCTCTCTCTCTCTCTCTCTCTCTCTCTCTCTCTCTCTCTCTCTCTCTCTCTCCAATGAAGCAAGGGAGTTTAACCAAGTTTTTTCTTTCTCTTTTGTCTTCCACGCAGTGTTCTTCCTCTCGTTCTTTTGTATTATTATTCTCTCCCAGCGTCTATTTCACATTTCGATTAAGTCAAAGAACCCAACAGTGTTAACAGCGCCAATGAACAACGTCTGAACTCAAACGCTGAACCAATCCAATTCGACTTTAGCCATTCACGGACATGTGTAAATGACAACCAGTAAAAAACATCTTTCTTCACATTAGGGCTCTGAGTATTAATCCAGACAGAATAAATCAACGGTGCCCATAAATAAATTCAAGTGAATTCATGTCAAGGATTTGATCCAGTTCCAGTGATCATTCAGCCATTATGAGCTCGATTTTGCTAATGGTCAAGTCGCTGAAAATGGTTCACCACTTTTATAAGACATCTTACGTTTACTACATATCTATATATATATATATATATATATATATATATATATATCGAGAACTATGTCCGACAAAAACAAAAAAAGCACACACACACACACACACACACACACACATATATATATATATATATAGAGAGAGAGAGAGAGAGAGAAGGGAGAGAGAGAGTTTGGAAAATAATGAGATTGATCCAATATGATGGTGTGTGAATGATAATGTGGTAACACGAAAGTTTAGAAACTGGATTGTATCTCCGTTACATGTATTGTATCTCTGTTACATGAAGACGTGCGACAGCAAACAGTCTCTTGGTATCAGTCAAAAATGATTGTCCAACACGAAACAGATTGGATATATCTATGTCTAATTATTTAATATTAGATATTGCCCGTGTTCCTGCATCGAAAATTTTACAGATAGATAAATAAAAATTCTTAATGTACGCATGTGTTATATTCTAATAATTCGTGTATCTGCTCAAATTATTTACATAATTTCAATTGTTACATCGGGAATGCAGGTATCGTTGGTGAGAGTATGTTGATGGTTTAAATTTGTTGCCCCACGAAGGCAAATGTGATTCGTGATGAGGTTTAATTTTGGATGTAGACCCCCAAGTCCAGTCAGGTTGATGCAAGACCCTAACTTTTATTGACTAAGGAACCACATTGAACTATGCATATCCCATCAATTCGCATCCAGTCTTGTCCGAAAACAGAAAATCTGATCCCAGCCAAGAAGGGCGAGGCATAAATTTATTTTCTCCATCATGAGGGCAAATGGGACAATAGGTTAAATCTAATGTGATGCTATGTATCTATGTACGCACGAATAAAGAAGGAAACATCGTTCATTATACTACTAATCATATTACATCCTGAACATTTCTGATCATAAATTAGCAATCATTATGTGTAAGGCGATGGACATTGGTTCTTTTCCTTGTATTAGCTTCCTCACATCCTCTTCATTCATATATATATATATATATATATATATATATATATATATATGAATAAATAAATAATATATACATATGAATAAATAAATAATATATACATATGTGTGTGCGTGTGTGTGCCTGTGTCAGTATATATGTGTACGGCATGAAACTGTCTCTTTGATAACGGAAATCATTCAGTGGAATGATATTGAGAGTCTTTGCCTGTTTCATTTCCAACCTTTTCTTCATATTCAACGCTACAAATCACAAAACCTTCTCTTGTATGGCTCCTAAAAATATTTATGGCTATGGGACATCGATATGATATGGAAATTGAAGAGCGGCACATGTAGAAAAATCTGAAATAATTCGTTCTTGAAAAAAAGAATCCTTCATAGAACGGTAATTTACGAGAACATTCTGGATTTCCAGTAGAAGCATGTAAACTAAACACCAAGCAGTTCTCAATATTTTTTCTTCCAGCTCACATTCTTATCCAGCTTGGGAATATTGGCATATCTCTTATACATATTATATTTTAAAATGTACGGATACCATATAGCAGACAATACACAAGTAGATTTTGTTTGAAATTTCTTTCTATTCAATGTTACATTTTTTAATGAGATCAACAGCAAGTGACTATATATATATATATATATATATATATATATATATATATATATATACATACATATATATATATATATATATACATACATACATATATATATATATATACATACATACATATATATATATATATATATATATATATATATATATATATATATATATATATATATATATATATTCAGATAGCTACATCTTCATACAAATTTAACTTGATCGTCTCGCAATAAATGTGTTTTTGGTTATATACATTGTAAAAACACATTGCTCAAAACATTAGGTGGGTAAAAACATTATACGAGATTTGCGTTTAGTTGGTCGTAATTACTTCAAACATTCTAACGTTTTTACAAATCTTGTAGATATCCGGAAGTTTTCTTGCATATCCCTAGAGGGAACGTGTAACACATTTGGAGAAATCCTGCTATATCTAATGAAGCCAACGACTTATTCTATTCAAACCAAATCGAAGTATCATATAGCATTCAGGTCATTGGGGCAACATACTGAGAACTTCTAACAATTGATTTGGATTTACTTAAAGTTGCCCATTTGCTTTATGAGTAAAGGTGACATATTCACTTGGTTTCATGGCATTAAAATCAGGTAAGGATATCGAGTCTGACAGTTTGGGGGAGATGGATGAATGCCATGTCCATGGGCTTTGCATGAAGTGAGCACAGACTGCCCTAGTAAGGTTCATCGATTACATTTCTGCTAACTGCTAGACCAGCATCGCATCTTTACCAATTCCGGTCATATTGTTGCACCTTGATAATTTTATTCTGAGATTTCACATAGATCCTCATCAAACACTTCAATGTATGGGTATGTGTGTATATTGTGTGTGTGTAACAGTCATGTCTTCTGAACGCAACACCTACTTAATTCAACCTATGTTGCAGAATCATTACAAATATATATATATATATATAGAGAGAGAGAGAGAGACAGACAGACAGACAGACAGACAGACAGACAGACGATGATTTGTTCAAAAGACATGTCCGTCACGTAGCAAAATAAGAAGATGGAATGAAAACAATACGTATAAATAGTGACATTGTTATTGGTATTAATAGTGCGTGGTATTATATTCAACTTTTTTCTTCATTTCTTTGAATTCTTTCAGTGGGATTTACCAGAGAAGACGATTTCATACGTGAGATAACTTCTCACCTACCCTGTACGTTATGATTAAGTGGCTTTTAGTTATTGAATATATATTTGAAGCAACAAGCAAGCATCCAATAATCGAGATGTCTCTTGGGTCAGGAGTGGTCAGACGATTTGAAATAGGTAACCACATCTCTTGTTCGATCTCTGATTTTCTATTCTACATCCGAATAAAGTGATAACTCTTTAACTTATAAGTCAAAGGTCACTGGCCATTTCACAAACGATTACCAACAGCAATAGTGGTTGGTGTTCAGGCCAGATGTGCCACACAGGGAGCTAATCCACTATCTTCTCTAAATATTTGCCCCGTTTAAGATTGCTGAGGCCACACTCACACACACAAATGAAAATAGATATAAGAATACATATAGAGGGATTATATGACTGAGAAAGATGATGAATAGAGATGGGGAGATGGATAAGATGAATCCAGCATACTGAGCCAAATTCCAGCTGAGGCTCTTTGTTTCTCAGGAATATTTACATATAGTTTAGAGTAAGATAAGTATAAATATATAAGTATACGTGTGTGCGTGTGTGTGCATGTGTGTGCCTGTGCACGCGCGCGCATCCCTCTACGTGCGCGTGTGTGCATGTTATATGTATGTTATATCAATACGGTTAAATAGATTTTTGATTGTAAAAAATACTTGTTTTACAAACCTGTTTTGATGAAATAAAATTCGATCAAATTAAAACTACGTATCTATTCATTTATTGAGAGAAAGGTCTCAACTTTTGTCGGTAGATGAGTCAAATTTCACAATTCTTTTATTGTAAAACAATATTTGTTTAATATTCTTTAGATTGAATAAGCTTTTGATCAAACCAAACTACGTCTGACTAATTTTGAGGAAGGTCTATGTTCAGTGATGAACGCTGAAGGATGATGAAAATATTAATGACGATGAGGATGAATACTTTTCCATGTTTTGTGGAAAAATGGTTGAAAATTATACCATTCGAACGATTTTGCTCGACGGTATATATATATATATATATATATATATATATATATATATATATATATATATATATATATATGTTTTACACTTTGTATAAGTCCATTTCTAAGCTAGTCTTTTCTGGGGTTGTGGGTAAGGCCCTTCCCCATTTTACATCTCGTCGTACGAATTCGTTTGTACGAAATATAATTAGCATAGAAAGAAAAGTAAAATCAATATTATTACTACCAGTTGTGATAAAAAACAATTTCAATGGAGGTAAAATAAGAATCAAAATGTCTTATACGTTTCAAACAACCAGCGTATCACCAGTTCCTCAAATAAAGATAACCCTATAAGTTTTTTTCGTCTCTTACAAGTGGGATTTGTCAGACAATTTCATAATTATAATAATTGGCAAAAGAAACTGAAAACAACCCGTATTGAAATAGACGAAAGGAAAAGTGAAATATGAAATTTTTACACCAATCTTTTCCACACAACATCTTAATTTAAAAGGATTATTTCACTGGAGAGAAAGGATTATTTATGATTATTATTATTATCATAATTGTATATATATATATATATATATATATATGTGTGTGTGTGTGTGTGTGTGTGTGCGTGTGTGTGTGTATGTGTATGTGTGCATGTATTCATAGTCTAGAAAGCTTTACAGCCTTAAATGCTAAACACATGAACACAAATTTCAGACTTTTTTGTCATTTATTTCCCAATATCTGTCAATACAATTCACGCAAATTTATCCAGTGGTGTTCTATATTTCACATATTCTTTGTCATTACGGTACAATGTGTACACTTCATCATATTGGGATCACTGGCTGCTCACCATGTAACCGTTTTGGGGATTTCAGAAACAAAACATATATCGTAACATGGTACTCAAGCCGTGTTGATCAAACACCACCTTCGTTTCAGTTATGATTTTAACATATATCTCATGCGATACATGTATTGTATATGGTTGTTCTTTTATATATATATATATATATATATATATATATATATATATCAAGCGAAGAATCACACTAGGATGGCAAGCCTTTGGCAGAGCTAGCTCAACCTTCAAAAATAATAAGATCCCATTAATCCTAAAGAGAAGGGTGTATAACCAATGCATCCTCCCAATAGTCACTTATGGAGCTGAAACATGGAACTTAACCAAGAAACAGACCCGTAAGCTGAGAACCATGCAACGTGCACATGAAAGAATAATGCTGGGCCTCACATGGAGAGACCACAAAACAGCACAACACATCCGGGAAAAGACAAGAGTTAGAGACATCATAGAAGCCATAAAAAATCTCAAATGGCGGTGGGCTGGCCATGTTGCAAGTATGGCTGACAATCGATGGACATCACGACTCACAACATGGATTCCCCGAGACCATATGCGCAACCGAGGCCGGCAAAATATTAGATGGAGAGATGAACTAGACAGGTTCAGGAAGTACTGGCTCCGTGACGCCCATGATAGAGAAGTGTGGCAAATCCTGGGGAAGGTCTATGTCCAACGACGGACGCTAAAAGACTGATGATGATGATATATATATATATATATATATACATATATATATATATATATATATATCGTGTGTGTGTGTGTGTGCGTAGTAGCAATAGTATTTAGTGAGCATTTTCAGTCTTTCGTTAGAAAACGAAAACGTGTAAAAGTAATGAGATTCCTTGCTAAAGTATTTCATGTTTAATCTTTACCAAATTATTGGTCGCTATTAAAACGAAGGAAATGAAAATTCGGAAACAATAGAATATAATTACGAATAATGGAAGCTAACACGAATAATAACGCCGTGAGTGTGCGTGTTTTTTATACGTGCGATGTGTGTAAATAGTTGTTGTATATTACTGTGTCTATTACTATCGACATACACATACATATTTACTCTCTATAATAACAAAAAAACTGATCGTCGCTTCAATCCTACCTTACATCGTATAAAGCCAATAAAGACAGCCCAATTCATATTAGTATGCGAATACCTGAAAAAATTTTAAGAAATCCAGTGAAAAATCAATCATAGCTTGGTAATTACTTCCAGTCTATAATGCTAAATACGGCTATGTTTTTATTTTCATTTTTTTTTTTTCAAATTCTTAACTCTTATTTACTAAGATGCTGTATGGTATTGTATTGTATGTCTTAGTGGCAATGACAAAAGTAGAAAAATGGACGAAATAACAACGAAACACGAGAAACAAAAAGAAAATTATTTTCGAATTTCCATTCCCCGGAGCTGAACTGCAAAAAGCAATCTTTTCTTATTTTCTCCTGAAAATAAATTGAATGTCAGACCAACAATAAGATACAAACAATAAATCCGTGATATATGTAAATTAGGAAGAAAAAAATACTTGTACCTGGTAACTTGAGTTGCAATTAACACAATTGTTTGTTCAGAATTCCACACACACGCACACACATACACACACAAACAAACACTCACACACACACATACATACACACACAAACACACACATATATATATATGTTTATGTGTGTGTGTTGAATCCATTATGTTTTCTTTTTTTAACCATTTCTCATCAATGTATCTACACGCAATAACGTCCCTATTCATATATATATATATATATATATATATATATATATATATATATATATATATATATATATATATATATATATATATATAACGTGTATTGTAGAGAGTGAGACAGACTCGGGAGTAAAGTGTTTAGAGGTAAGGTTTATTAATTCTGAGATGTAAATTGTCCGGACATGTTTTGGGATTCTTCTCATCTTCAGTGGCGTTTGCTGTGTGAGTATGTGTTAAAAGTTCCCATGTGGAAGCAGAGTACACTATCAGGAGCTATGCATTGTGGGTAAATTGTGTTGTAAGGGCTGCTGGAGGCCTCCTGCTGAGTGGGAGTATGTCAAGTTAGGTATCAGGTCTTTCGTTAAGCAGTGGCAGTTGATCTTGGGGAGGGCAGGGTGTGTCAGGGTAGGGGGGAGTGATGTGGAGTTAGATTTTTTGGTATGTTAAGGATAGTGTAAATGGAGGGGTGGTGAGGTCGAGGAGCTACATAGGTTTCAACCTTATAAGTTATTGAAAATGTGTTGGCTATGATTTGGACGGGGGTTATAACTGGCTAAGGTGAATTTTTCTACGGGTCTGGGTGACTTTAAAGCTTCTATTATTGAATGTATCTTAGATGAGGTTGTGAGGATATTATTGGTAGGAGTTTTGTGTATTATATATATATATATATATATATATACACACACACACACACACACACACACACGCATATATATATATATATATATATATATATATATATATATATATATATATGTGACGGATTTGGAAAATCATATTTTCTTAACTGTTATATTCCAGCAAGCATTTCGATGTGTTATTCATCTTCTTTGCCTGGTTATATGTTGATTTTCAATACAAGTGATGATTCCTCGATGTTATGTGGCCATGCAATGCTACTTCCCCCATGGTTTCATTTCATGACATTTAATTATGACATATCCGTGGAATATCAGCCTGTATTTCTGTTTAGTTTTTTAATCTTATTTTGTTCCATCTCTAGCCTGGCTAATAACTGGGTTTGATAGAATTTACAGGGTCTTTGGTCTATTGTGTCGTACTCAGATATTAATTCTATTTTGTGTCCTTAGGTCCTGTTTTTTCCAATTGTTTCGATGAACCACAAAAACATTCATTGTCATCTGTAATCAAATCTTTCTATGCTTTTGAAGTCTCATCTCGAGCTCTTTGTGCTTCTACTACGATTTTATTGTATTATTTACATGTTATTTAGTATATCCTGGCCCAAGATATTCGTCAATTTTTTTTATGGTTATTTTTTCATTGAGTGAGATGAGTCCTTTATAATTTGTATTCGAAGATTTTTGCATGGCAAATAACACAGAAATATAACCATTTCTCTCCTCAATCTCAAACATTTGAACTGCAAAGATTTATGTGAACTGCTGCAAGTTTTCCCCTGAAAAAAGTGGCTGGCATCAGAACATGCCAACGTGATAAAAAAAAAATTGCAATAAGACTTGCTTTTTCTGATTGTTTTCTCAGTTTTACACACGTATATTCATAGATTATAGATCATACCATTCATGTTGAGAATGATCTCAGAGCATTTACGTGTAATATACAATTAGAGATGCAACACTTGTTCACTCTCAAGTTATTTTCTTCACTCTGAGTTTGTCACATTCATCCCCCACATACACCCACAAACACACACACACACATATATATATATATATATATATATATATATATATATATATATATATATATATATATATATATATATATCGTATTCTTTGATATCAAATCAATTTGACATCTATAAGTTTATAGTATATACAATAAAAATAAGTTTATATTTAAAATTCTGTGGAGTAAATTTACCAAGAAAAACAACCAGTGGCAAGAAAATCATATGATCCCGAATCTAGTTAGTAGCAAACTATATTCGATCTCGCTATTTCACACATCTGTGCTCCCATCAAAATATAGAAACATGGAGAGGTGTGATCTTTTGTGCCCATTGCAAAATGCATTGAATTCAACTCGAGTCATGTCTTAACCTCATATCTGTTTCTCTTCCTCCATTGTTTCCCAAGGCAGCTTATCCAGCACTTTGGTTCTGTCCAACATAATGTATGGCTGTCATGAAAATAAAAGACATGATAATTCACCTACCCCTTTTTTATTGTCGTTAACTGTCGTGACATTTTTCGTGTCAATTCATTTATATCTTCAAAAACAACATTTACTTTTATTGACAACAGTCATAAGACACCCAAGTATTTATGTTTAAGCTACGTTATTCCACTGGGACTGTTTAACAGGATATTTTGCTCACTTTAATGGGTATGAACAAAGCAAATAGCTTTGTTACCGGTATAATTAACCCTTTTCACCTAGGCCTGTAAAAAAGGATTAATGACCATAATGTTATTCCCTGCACTTTAACAAAGAAAGGAAATGCGAACCTTTTCATGTTAAAATTGGAGAACTTGCTGCTACTGGAATAGAATATTCACGAATGTTGTTCTTAACGTTTGGTTTTTCTGTTTGATACTTTTTTTTTGTTTATCACCACCGGAGGAAGGAACCGATAGGGGAAATATTCTTTCCCAAAGGATATGACGGGTTAAGACCTATACCATGGTTAACATCAGTATCCATGTGACTAAAACTTATTTTCTAGATGACAGTTCTTATATATATATATATATACATATATATATATAAATATATATATATATATATATATATATATATATATATATATATACATTTGCAGCTGTTTTTGCTGTAGCCATAACATGTCGATTCAATACGCAAAATTGAACACTAATAACGTCATTCAAGTGCCGACTATCAATACGCCCAATCCTTTGGTCACACAGATGTGGGAGGAGGTGAAATCAAGGTAGCAGTATTGAAAACCTCCATTCAACTATCCAACAATTTCTAATTGACAATTTCTTTTGGGAAAAATGAGTTGACTGAGAAATATTGATAATTCTTTTGCTGGATTTTGTTAGATAAGACGTCTTAATCATCGTACATAGTTGGTTCAGAATCGATACATTGTCTTTATTGTTGGTTTGTCCTTCACGATGTCTCTTGAATTATAGAATGTTGTCAAATCTTGTTCAAAGAAAGCAAGGGAATTCACTTTAACATTCGTCGCTCTGTTTGTGTCTGTATGTTGCCAGGCCTGCATTCTTCAGGCATCTTTGCTGAACTGGTGACCTCACGTTGAATGCTGGAAGGTACACAGCGGAAACCTTGTGAAATAAGTGGACAACATAGACGGTGAAATTTGTCCGGACCAGCCTCACATATTGAAGTATTCAACTCATAAAAGATATCCCCTAGCGTAGGCTGCGAATGAGAACAATCTACATCCGTGCATTGAATAACGTGATTACTTCGAAATTTTCAGAAAGTGATGAAGTCAAAAAGACTTGAGGACGGCCAAGGATGAAACGGCCGAGCTTTACGACGGCATTAACCAAGTATGAAAACCAGTCACGCTAAGGTCAGGAAGATGGGCACGAATCCAAATGGTTTGATCATTATGAATGAGAATTTATGTCGGAAAAATATAAAAGAATAACGATAACACTGATTAGATAGTTACTATTTCCGTAGGGTTTGCATCTATTTCGTAATATATATCTATACATCTATATATATATATATATATATATCTTCCCACACACATGCACACACACACACATATATATATATATGTATATATATATATATATATATATATATATATATATATATATATATATATATATATATATATATATATATGCCAGCATAGTACTAGTAGAGTTCATGGATAGGCACTGCTATCGGGGATCAGAGTTACTAGACCCCAAAATGATCATGATTTTATTTAAAAAAAACAACAATGATATATAAGCACAATTTAACAGTTGCTCACCTAAACGCAAAGCGGCAATTTGTTTTTCCTTTGCCATAATGATGATCAATGATTACTTTTCTTGCCAAATTTTTGGTGGCGATCACTAGAAAAAGTTCGTATGAGGTGGGTGGTGAGATTCCGAAAACAAAAGAAGTACTTAAAAGCTCATTGAAAATACGCGTTCGGTCGGAATTTACATCTGGGGACCTGTTTAAACATAAAACACACATACATACAACACATGCACACACACACACACACACACACACACACACACACACAAATACATGGTAAATGAGAAAAAATGTATAAATTGGAATGGACTTTGTCACTGTGAACTCCGGACTGAATCATCTTTCATTCTTGTAATCAAAAAATCCTTGTTAAATCTATATCTTCAGTTCAGTCATGCATCTACGCGCTAGAAGGGATTCAGACAAAAGTTTGGTTACCATCCACCATTAACCCTTTTCCTCTTATCAGATATATATATATATATATATATATATATATATATATATATATATATATATATATATATATATATAGAAAGAGTTTTAAACAAATGTTGTTTATTTTTTCGGTGGTTAGTCAAGAGCGGTGAAAATTCTTAGGTTACAAAACATGATGGGATCCTAGACCGCAGTTTACATTATAGTTTCATCGGAAATAGGACCCCACACATTGTAGGACCTGATTGAACCTTTTGAAAATTTTTTTACCAAATAAAGAAACAGAGACTATGAGATAAATTTAAAATCTGTGCCCAGTCGTAATTTGGTGATTATCGGCCAAATATTAAGCTCTTCGGACTTCCTTACATACAATCTTCGCAATCGATAACAAAAGAAAAAAAATGAAGCAACTTGGGAATTGGACCCTGTGCTTGAAAAGTGAAAATAGCATTTAACGTTTATTTTTTTCGGCGATCTGTTTGTATTGTGACCAGCTGCGTATTTTCCACAACGAAATTCGTGACTACTTGCGTCAGTAAACTAGCAACAATAGCAAAGTTTTCAAGTTATCATATATTGAAGCCGAAAATTGAATCGTCCATTAAGAGGCCTAAGTATAACATTTTATGAATAGCATGGCGAGACGATTTTGCTACGTATTTTCATCGACGCAGAAATCTAAAGGAGTCTAATTAGACTGCAATATTTCATTGTTTGTGTCTGGGGGTACAAGTAGCCTTGCTGTCAATATTATTGATTTCAGGCGCGGTAACAGGCGTCCAGACACTTTTCTTCCTACCCCAATGTAAAATTACCATTATCACTCACATGAATTTTGAGAACCCTTTTTTGAAAGGGGAAACAAAAATGGAATTTTCTCATTCTTTGTCCTGCACTAGACCAGCCAGTAAGATCAACGTAAATATTCAAACAGTTACACGCCTGGGATCATTGAAGTTATTCATTAGCGAAAAAATCAGTATAATAGTACAAAACTTTTTCGTCCAGACGACAACACAATTCTTAAAAGACTGCCATTCTTATTTCTGAAAAATGATATCCATTGTGCCACAGAACAATTAAGTACACACCATCGATTTTTGGAACAATAGCTCCAAAACGTTTACTCAAGTACTTAGGTTTCCGATGCAAGATCAACTATTTACATAAAAGTTTAAGAAATTTGAACTGGAGACTCAATTTAGTATCGACCTCTTTTTTATGAGTAGAACTCGTGAGATCGTTGCATTCATGACGATTGCGCGTACTTTGAGGTAGAAGATGGAAAATAAGTGTTAAAGCAAGTGTTTTTTCATTGTCGAATCCCCCGATATAATATATGATATAAAATTCTATGTATGAAGCACCTCACCGACTTTCTTTTAGATGTATAGGTGTGAATTGCCACTCTGTCTATAGATCATGAATTGTTTTGCCCAGTGAATTCGGGTTTGCTTTCTTCTAGGTAAGGATAAGTAAAACTTGAATAAAATTAGATCATCTTGAATTGAAAATGAATCCAAGGAGATATCAACCAAGATTTGTATAGAAGAATTCAGAAAACTAGGTAAATAAAATGTGTCTGGTAAATGATTTTTTTTTCTATACGGATAAGTTTGTAATTGTTTATGGAGTTTCATACATTTTCATATTTTAAGTAAATGTATAGTTTAATGTTAAATACATATTTTCAATTTGAATATGTTTATAAAGATGCCCATAGAGGCAGTCTTATTCAAAAAGTAAACTGATTATGAATGAAATGAACATATTTAGCCAGCACCGATTCTCATTTAGTCTTCCCACCACAATCTCTGACTCAACATGACATACCATCATCACCATTTTCCTATACGTTGGAAAGATTTAAAATTTCTAGATAAATCATTTGGAAGCTTCAGAAATTCTATATAAAACATTGGGAACTATTTCTTGCTCTCTGTCGTTTCGATATAGAAGACGTTTTTACTGAAACACGCTGATAATGGATAGCAGAGGAGACCGGTAACTAATTTCGAATGTTTCTATCTCCTTCGGATTGTAGTGCAAGTTCACACTTTAAATCCAGCCACATAGTTGTGCATATCTTAAAAGCTGTTGCTATAATCAAATGTAGAAGAATTAAGATAATAAAATGAATTAATGAAAATTGCAAATTCAATGGTAAAATGTGTTACTAGTGCAAAGGAATAACCCAGCTCAGTTGCTCCAGTATCAAGAAATGCCTGATACAATTTCTCTCAATTTCTCTATTGACCAATAGAGACCCAAGCATTGCTTGCAGTAATTTTCAGTTCTAACGTGACTTGGGTGCTGAACTAACTTGCTATCCGCTCCTACCTAAATTAGTTATAGCTACTAATCAAGTTTCAGTTGACTTCAATCAATACAAATGCAACTGAGCATTAATATCCAGACCCTAAATGAAGACTCGTATCAGTTTGTAGCACAGAAAATGCCATTTTGGAATGGTAAAAAGAATAATGATATTAGAAAAAAAAAATCAAAATGATGATTTTTTTTTCCATCAAAAGCAACTGATTTGAAGAGATAACCTTTTTTTTTTTATATACCCAAATCATTTGTGTACGAGCCAGCTGGTGAAGGGGGGTAATTAGGGTGACTCTGCCTCATCCTTCTGAACTGAGCGAAGCAGTATGAGATTTCGTGAAAATTAGTGTAACTTACCGGCAAAACCCTGTAAATTCCGTGCAAATCAAGCCATTTGCCCCCTCAACGAAAGAGTTCCCATGCATCCATGTGTCTACCCATGTTTTGTAATTTCTATGAAGTTATGAAGTTTTGTGGACATAAATTCCGAGAAAGCATGAATTATGGCTTTGCTATTGTTAAAGGTTTAATTACGGGTCTGGAATTGAAAATACCTGAAATTATGATAATTTGATGTAGCAATGACAGGTCACCATGGAGTATACTGCAAGATTTCAAATCCTAATTCCATATGCATGGGGAAAGTCATCTCGAATGTATTGAGTCTGAAACCTCCATGGTGTATTCCATTCAGTTTAAGTGGGTCCCTGGTCTCCAAATTGGTAACCTTACACATCACCTTGAATTACTTGCTATGGTTTATAATGAAGTCATAAATCATTTGGAAGGTTCTTGAGCCGTTTCAGTGTGTCTTCAGAATCATTAAGAACAGGTTCGGACCTCCCTCGAGGTATGTTATCACTCTCCATATTTACATCTCTAAATTTAATGATCAAGTACTGAATCGTCTGCACAGTGGCAGAGTTTACTTCTAATGCTTTTATTGACACCTTGAGAAGCATTTAATCCCGATTTGAAATCTTACTTCAAAATTAATCTCCTTGGGTAAACCTCATCGCTGCTAAGGGCTCAGCGATCCCTAATGATATTGAGCTATATATGTACTTTCTTGGAAGTATAAAAATGCAATTGAATTGGTACGTCTGTAACTTTTATCATTATTCTTTAATGTGCAAAAACAAATTATGTATAAGAATCTAATTATCGTAACAACATCGTCACTGAAAGTGACGGATTCATAGATATTTATTACACAGTTAAGTTTGGCACTTAGTCACAGCCAAAAGCCTCTCAACCGAAATATTGAACGGTATTATTGATCTGGGCTTTACTACGAGACATACAGGACACGTTTACGATGAGAACAAATACAAAATTTAAATGAAAATGACACACTTTAATTACTATTGCGCTTTTGCACAATAAGTACCGGATGGATTTCTTAATCATTATCATGCAATCATACCTGAACACCCACCAAGCTATGCTAGACCCCTAATCAACGCAGGAACCTTCTAATATTGTTTAGTTAGTTATGCCATCTTATTTTTTTTGCCAGACACATTTTTGCATATGATCCCTGAGGTTCCACTTTCTGAGTCGTGATATCGATATCCAGTGTTCGTCTTACAGTGCAGCACGTTGCCAAGATATCTTCCATCCTTATTAGTTTTCTTAAGCAGTGCGTTGTCTTGTGATCTCTCTGTGTGAGGCTTAGTATGATTCTTTCATGTGCACTTTGTATTGTTCCCAGTTTGCTTGATATCAAACGAATGAAATCTTTCATACTCGTTTATCTTCTCAGTATTCCAGCTGCTTTTTGAAAATGCTCGTTTCTATATTCGCATTTATAATACTTTCATCCTTTTCTGGAAGTTCTCCATGACAGTTTCAAGCGCTCTAATAATGATGTGCTCAAAGGGAATGACCATGTTCCAATTTCAGAATAAGGAAAAGTCTGGCTACTTCAACAGACATCATATGCCGAATTCAATCCAGTAAATAATTCTATCAATGATTTAATATTAATTCTATGAACGGTGTTAATATTTAGGATAGAAAGTTTTCTCAGGAAATCTTAACAAGAAAAAATTGTGCAGTCAGTACAGATTGAAATCAAAACTCTATATTAATGAGTTTAATACGTCTTTCTTTACACAATTCGGTATTTACTAGGTAAATTGCTGATATATGCAAAATTACTATTTACCAGGAACATTGATGGTATTTACTGAGCAGAATTTGGCCAAAACAACAATTTTAGGGCAACCAGTGAGGATCAAATCACAACACTAGCAATAGCTTTCAAAACCAGTTTGCAGTAAACCTTGCATGCATTTTTTTTTACCGAGGTCAACAATGTCTGGCACAGGGCCAAAAACTGTGAGACGCTCGGCGGATATTGGGATTGGAAACCTAGCAATGGTTTGCGAATTCACTCCAACGCTCATTCAGTGACGAATAAGAGTCTGTAATAATCTGCATCACCCTATGCACTCTATACTCGAGATATTCGCACGTCCACAAATACGACAAATTAATGACAAATTGTATTGTGCCATAAAGTCAAATTGTTCCGAAGAATTGATGATGTCTTCCGTTGTTGCATCCCCATGAGAAATTTTCTGTAGCTAAAGCGAGAGAAGATTTGGGAGGTGGTGCAATCTGTTCAATTTGGTGGCTTTAACTGCTCCAGACGAAGTGGCAGCCTGCAAGCCTTTGAGAAATTACGTTTGAAATAAACTGGACGAAAAACAATTTGTGTGTATTTTTATCTGAATTGTCCAAGGCAATTGTACAGGTTAAAAGCCATCTAATTTGTAATGACGTGCCTTTGTTTGAATTTATGGGTTTTGGCCCAGCGTGTGAACAACTTTTAATGCTCGGCGACTGAGAGATTCGTGGTTTAAACCAATCCTGTAAGAATACATGCACAGATATTTTCCATGCACATGCACACACATGTGAACACATATGAGAGAGAGAGAAAAACTGAGAGATACAATACGTATCATAATACATATATATATATATATATATATATATATATATATATATATATATATATATATATATATATATATGCATAGCCTACGAAGTTTTAAACTCTAAACAAAAAACTTTTCAAAGGACAGGGGTCACTTCAGTCACTTATTTCCCAATATCTGTTAATGCAATTTATGTAATTTGCTCAGTGATTTTCCCCGTTTTACATATACATTGTTGATATGGTACGATTTATGAAATTTTCTTCTGATGGGGTCATCAGTTGTTTAGCTGTTCGGATGATTTAAAAAAACAAAACAGTACTACAGCTGATTTCACTGCAGGGGATTTTTTTGCAGTTCAAACACCAGTTGTTCATAATGCAGTGTTAGTGACTTCTACATGCCCATTAAGGTCACTGAGTCAGTGCCTGTTGCAAATGTTTGGAATGGGTCAGATTTAATGATGTGTGGAGAAACTTGTCATAATAGTCAGAGAATATGATCTTCCGTCTGATGTGCAAAACTGTGGTTCTAAAGTATTTTGGTGACTTTTCTTCAGCACTGCCAATTTAGGTATGTTTTCATCCAATTTCAGATGCATTGTCGGTATTGCCAAACTAATGTCTTAATTTAGTTCGGCCGTTTTAGATAAAAGGTCTCTAATCTGTGAATTTGATTTATTATTATTCGATTTCTCGGGGACCACTGATCAGAAAACTTCAAATTTGATACTACAATTATTTGTCTGCCAAATAATACATCCGGCAGATGTCAACTTCGGATAATTGCTAGTTGTTTGGTAATCTGAGTGCACCCAAACACACGTGTATTTCTTCTATTGTACTTACATATACAATAGCTGTTAAATTTGAGTTCTCAACAGTATTTTAAAGATATGAAATTCATAAAATTAGTAGTTCATTGACATATTATTGGATTACCAACATCGTATCCGCAAAAATGGCTGGAATGTTTACACATGGACCAGTACGTCTACCTAGGATCAAAGTAATGCACCACAGCCTTCTACCTAGGATAAAAGTGTAATATGTGTGCATTCATTGAAAAATGTTACACAGTGTATAAGTATACCACCATCAGCCATCATACACACTGTCGGGCAGCGGCTTCTCCAATCTCCTAGGATGATTAACGTGGTTAAGCTGATTTCTTCGTTAACTTGCCGGAAAATTCCTCAATTCCATCCATCCATCTTGCGTCCAGCATTTGTCACTGTGTCTACTATCCCACCAGTACCAATCTGTTAGCCTTTTACTCAATCTGATGTCCTCTCCTCTCTCTATGTGCCCAGCCTATCTCCATTTTTATTGTTCAAAATGATACAACATCATTGAACCTGGTTCTCTCAAGGATTCATGCTGATTGTTTTCCATCACTGTGGTTTATTCCGAACAATTGCTCAATAAATTGCTCTCTGTGCTATTCTGATTTTGTTTTTGAGTAGTTTTATTAGTTTCTAGGTTTTGTACATACATCATGGTATAATGCATTGATTGTATACTGTGTTTCAAGTCCGTTAGCAAATAACGAAATTGCATATATTTCTGATCATCTGGTCCGAAATAGGCCATTTAGGGAAATATACTGCGATTTTGTCGTTTTCCTAACTTTGCAACACATGAATGCACAATTAGTGGAAGAGCTGTTCAAGCTTCCTGCATATTTTTGGGATACTTCATAGATAAATAGATAGATAGACGGAAAAAGACTGATACATGTTTGCGCATTTTCATACGGGGGACGGAAAAATTCAGAAAGGAATGGAGAGAAAAAAAAAGGACAGAAGAGAGGGGAAAATATCTAGCGAAGAATCTGATAAAATAAAGAAGTAGAAAAAAAGAGAAATTGATGGACGAATTAGTTGAGCTGATTATGATTCTTATAGGGAAAAATGTGTATAAAAACATGAGGCATGAAATACTCGTAACAACGAAAGTGTACTGATGTTGTACGCACAGCATCTTTTGATCTTCGGATGTGACATTAAGAGAAACCCGAAAATGATAGAAAAAAAAAAGGTATGAATCTTATTATTACCCTATAATTTACTACTTTAGCCATCGAAAGTTTCAACTGAGCTGCTTTTGGAAACTCATCCAGCTGTTGCATATGTCTCAACGTTGTTTTGGGTTTTTTGCTGAGGAAGTAGCAATTAGAAACATGTGCTTCGGTTTCTTCCTTGAGGCCTGAACATAATATAAGATAAAGAAAAAAATATAATGGATTTATGTGAAGATTAGAGGAAAAAGAAAAACAAACAATAGAGGAGAAAAGACTCTCTTTTTCTCTTTGTTATTACTTAACTTTTTTCTTTTTTTTCTCTCGTTCATTTTGCTTTCATCTTCTTATCTTTCTTTTTATCTCACAGTCACCTTCCTTTATTTTTTTTTGTGTTTTTTTTGTATCCCCTTTCTCATATTCTATTAAACTTCTTCTATTTTTGGAGTTGGTTTCATTTTTCTATCCAAACAACAATGACATGGTTCAGACTTCCGATTAAGACTGAAAAAGGAAATGTTATATAATCTAAATCCCTACGTCGTCAATTACCAAAAGAAAGACAGAAAGACAGAAAGACAGAGAGAGAGAGAGAGAGAGACAGAGACAGAGAGAGAGAGGGAGAGAGACAGAGATAAAGAGAAGAGGAAAGAACAAAGAAGGAGAAAACAGAAAGACAGCGGGAAAAATAAAGAGAAGGAAAAGGGAATTGAAAGCCACGGACGCTAGATTGAATTACCTGATGTCGCTAACCAGATTCTTTCAATAAGAATTTTACTTCCTTCCTTACCATTACCATACATAATTCTTTTTGATTATCTCTCACCCTTAATAATCTCAGCCCCAACCGTCCTTTGTGAAAACTTGACATTTTGTACGCTCACATCCTTCGATGAGTAAGAAAATCCTTTTCTTTCTTTTTTTTTTTCGAAAATCTGGACTAGTGGCTGGAATAGTTGCGCTTTTCGACGTTTGTGTTGAATGTACCAACTGCAACAATGGGAAAGTATCCAATCACTCCCCCCCTCTCTCTCTCTCTCTTTTCGTTCTTCCTTTCTTTCTACTTTTTTACTTTGATGTTAGGAATATACTTAAAGTCACATTTGCTGCACTATGAGGTATATGTACGACAACGAATGTAGATATACAACGATCGTGTCCGTGTGTATTGAAGAGAACTTCATTCAAAACAGTGTTCGATACATTTGGAACAGTAGTTATAAATTTTAAAAAAATATTTTTCAAGTGAAACAATATATGATGAAGTATTGAAACAATATCATCTCATTATATACATACACACACACACACACACACATATATATATATATATATATATATATATATATATATATATATATATATATATATATATATATATATATTTGATTAAGGGCATAATATTTCACATAAATTCGCAATGAAAGAATAACGAAAAAAAGATACAGTTAAAAACTAATTTATATAATTATGCTAGACGGATATACGAGTAAGACGTAATAAATTAGAAGCTTGCAGTTCAATGAAAAAAAAATGGTAAGAGAGAAACCACCAAATTTATTCATTTTATGTATTCGATATATAGATATGCTAGTATGAAAATTCCCATTTATGATTCGAACTCCAAACACTGCCATTCATAACGCTTCATCTTCAATGATAATAAATCAACAAAACCAGCAAAGCGAATGGTGTTGTTGGATCTTGTTTCAGAAAGTAAGCAATGTAGAGAAGATCCATTCATTGAGTTTTAAAACGAGTACTGATAATTGCCGTATCTTCGGAATTGTGACGGCTGAATTTTCAGCCACGAGTCAAACAAGATGATAAATATTCAACATTGAATACATATTAATTAAAGCGATACAAGGAATGAAACTTTGTGTTAACATAATAAAAAATTTACAAGCTCACCATTATACGGCAACGTTTTACTAGATTAAGCATTTTATCTTTTACTATATTCCAGGTTTACAAAAAGGTAGACGGGCATTTGTATAGCAAAGTAAGAGACAGAGAGGCAATGTATGAAATATAAAGAACGTAGAAAGGAATATATATAGTGAAATAAAAGAAGGGATACAACATAGCAAGAAAATGTTAGGATAGGTGGATAGATGAAGGAATGAGGGAGAAAAGCAAGCTAGCAAGAAAAATAGAATATGATAGTAAAAACAATATAGAAAGAAAGTTTTCAAAAATCTTTAAAGGAAGGAAAAGCATGCAATAAGGAAGAAGAAATCTAAAATAAATAATAAAGAATGACTAAATATCAAGTGATCTTAGCCCACGCGTATAATTCCATCCAATCAGGAAGGTCCTAAATTATACAAAATTTTCAAATTTAGACCTTGAATAGTCAAAACTAAATGCTGTAAGTGAAAACCAAGAGACATTGAAACGAACCCCGAGCAACTGCAGAGACGAGTCAAGGGTTATGTTCTGACGTCAAAACCAATGGGTGATGGCAATTACAAATTTACATAAATGGCTGATGCTGACGTCACCTGAAAGAAAATATGAATCCCCGCCGGCCGATCCGCTGTAATGCTGAATTCAATTAAAAACGGACGGACAACATTTTAATCAATGCTTACCTGCATTATACTTAAACGAATTACCTAAAGGCTGAGAGAAAACCTGGGTTCCCACGAAACAACCTAAAAATACTGTCCAACATTTTGATAAAAAAAGGTTGTCAACTGAACTCATTCTTCTTGTTAATTTTGTTGGTCCCACAATTTTCGGCCATTGCATTCTACAGTCTTCTCTGCCGGACAAGATGATATATTTTCCTTCTCGAGGATGGTATATATAAACAAAGTCGTTAGATGGACCAACTGAAAAAAAAAAAACAAACAGAAAGAGTAAGCACAATTATCTAAAAAAAACTTTGAGCATAACATTTTTTCCTTTTTCAATAGCATTAGGGTGTATTTTATGTAAACAATATATATATATATATGTATATATGTATATATATATATATATATATATATATATATATATATATATATAGGGAGAGAAAGAGGGGATATGTATATATATATATATATATATATATATATATATAGGGAGAGAAAGAGGGGATATATATATATATATATATATATATATATATATATATATATATATATATATATATATATATATAATACGCAGCCTAGTATTTTTTAAATGCCTTCATAAAACACGATGAATATCTTTCAACAAAACCCCGTTGATTGTTAATGCACTTGATTTTTTTTGTGAATATCAATCATAGAGATTGGACTCTCTGTTGGCTTGATTCAACAACCAGGCCTCTAAATATTGTTTAAATGGCTTCAGACACACTTACACGTATGTAATGTTCGCCTTTCAGGCTAATTCTGTTTCTTGCAGAAATTTGATGGAAAGCTACTTGAATTTGATTTCTCTCGAGAGCATTTCTCCCGCTTCGAAGTGCCAGCCTCACGAGATCCGCGCGAGATTGCAGCCATGCATACCATTCAACAGAATCTACCAGAACACGAACAGGCTGTTTGTTAATCAGATAGGCGAAAGCTAAACCACTTTGACTAAATCAGTGCAGTTAGCTGAAAACAAATTCAACGGAACGATACAGAAAAAAAAATAATGAATCATTGGCCTCTTCAAACGATGCTAGAAGTGATATATGCAATTGTTCGTATTTGTCTGTTAGTCTACACATCATCTCCACAATTTCTCAAAGAATTTGTATCACGTTGTAAGGAAGGATTGAGGAAAGAATAACCGATTATATTTTGGAGTGGATTCAGGAATCTTTTCTGATTGGGAGATATCTTTTTATTCATTTTTGTTTCATATTTTTATGTATTTTTTTCCTTTATTTGTTTATGCTAACACAAAATCTTCAAGTCTCAAAGACATTTTGTGGATCGATTGGCCATGGACTGAGAAATAATTGATCATATTTTGGGCTTATTAAAAGATATTTCCATTAACTAAAACTATAGTCAAGATATTGAAAATCTGTACAATTTTACCCCCAGCATTGTAGCTCTGTACGAACTGATTTTATTGAATAAAAGCCAGGAGCCCGAATCTAATCGTCGAGAAAAAAAGAAGAAACTGGTCGGAGTGTATTTTTTCCACGAGACCACAAAAATACTGAAAAGGAAGTGAGAATAAACAAATAATTTAGCCTTGTTAAAGAACTGACAGAACTGAATTCGACTGTACTCAGCGCTGAAACTATCCTGAAGAGCTTTGCAAGGGGCTAGGAAGAATCAAAGGTCTGACCATGTATGCAGATAACTCACAAAGACATTCTGGTAATATATTGAGTTGGCTGTCCACAGTTCTTGAACTTTTCTATATCGTACATCAAAGATTATTGTACTCTTGCAAACGTTTTGGAACTATTGTTCCGAAAATCAATGCTGTGTACTTGATAGCTCTGGGGAAAAGTTGATATCATATTTTAGAAATAAAACTAGCAGTCTTCTAAGAATCGTGTTGACGTCTGGCCATACAAGTTTTGCAATATCATTCTGATTTTTTTTCGACGTGATGAATACATTCAACAATTTCTGTTGTGTAACTGTTTGAATATTAACATTGGGTTTACCGGTTGGTCAGGTGGGGACAAAGAATGTCTGGCTGAGATAATTCATTTTTTGTTTCGTGTCATGAAAGGGGTTCTCAATATACAAATAAGTAGCACCGTTCTTTTTTTTTTTTTACAGAGAAACCCACAGAAATATATCTCTATGTGTTACTATATCTGGGATCAATCATATTGACAGCTGGGTTACTTGTATTTTCAAATACAAACTATGAAATACTACAGCCGAATCAAACTTTCTTATATTCCTGCAACATTATAAATTCTTTACAGAATCGTCTCGTCTTTATATCATTGGAACATCATAGGTTACCACTTGGACGATGAATTTTCTTTCGTTTCAATTTACAAACACCTGAAAACCTTCGTATCATTACCGGTCTTGTGATGCAGTGAGTTGTGTGATACACTGTGAGAAATACCCAGGTGGTTGAACGGGGTGGAGTCGGACAGACGTAGGTTATTTTCGGGTGAAGAAAATTTCAGGTAAATTGATTGCCTTTACGCTGCCAGCCATTTTGGCTTAGGAGAGGTTTCATAGGAATTCCCTGCTTTGCGATAGCGGGAGGAAACTTAAATTACGAAGTTCAGCTGGAAAAGCGTTAGATTTGGACGAAAACGGGATAAGAAAATTGCATTATATTGTGCGACACCATCTTAGCTAAATCTGTCATCAAAACTATCAACACAGGTTTTTTGAGTTTTTGAGCTGGTTGGCTGGTTATATATGTATCTATGCTTACATGCACAGACCTCACTAATCGGGCTAGAAATTAGGAAATTCTGACATTTCACTTCTTACTATGTCTAAAAAATTGTGTTTTTTTATACCCTTACCCATTTTTTTTTCGTGGATAATTCAATTTGCCATGTGAGTTTATGCCAAATTGAGTTTCTTGTTCGTATCCAGCGATGTTCTCAGTCGTTTTCTGGAAATTCAAACTATTTCAGATACCACTGCCAAACGTAAGACAAGAGATTTAACCTATTGATCATCTGTTTTTCAATTGATCACCCCTCAATACGACATGCTGCAAAAGAAAACATTAGTCACGTAGCAGTTTCTATGGTGGGGCCAACTAGACCCATTCAATTATCAGTAATTGCTTCTTACCCTTCAAAAACGGGGAAAACATGTTTTGATGTGTGTGTGTTTTTTTTCCGCTTCAAGCAACATGCTGCATACCTTGATGAATATCAAGTTTTGGGGAGATCATTTCCGAGACCAGACGACTGCAGAGTACAGAAGAAACATATATACACATAAACGCATATATGTATGTAAAGATGGGAGGTCGATCAAATAAGCATAAAAATGAAAATCTATTCGTTGGGAATATAGACACATCTGTTTCAGTAGTGCAGTGCAAATAACGCACAAGGATGTTTTACTGGTGACCTGGAAACCTAGAAAGCATTTTAAAAGAATAAATAGATGAATAAGTAGACAATGGGAACAGTTACGGCATCAACGGCATTGTTGTGTATAGTCTAGATCAGAGGGATCAGGGTTCACTTTCTGACCAAGCTGCGCCCTTATGTCTTCGTAACAATAGTTATGAGGACTGAAGTGAATTGTTCAAAGAACTTTCCTCCCTACACGTTCACGTGAGGGCTTCCTTAACTCTAGCCACCCTTGTGTCACATCCTGTTCTCGTCGGGGTTCGAGAAAATAAGAGCAAAACAAGAAGTGAGCTTTCAAAAGAAGATGGATACTTATATATATATATATATATATATATATATATATATATATATATATATATATATATATATATATATATATATATATATATATACATACATATATAGTAGAATGTGGATTCGCTGGACAAACTAGCTAATGTTTCTGCCCTCTCCGGCCTCATCAGGCGAACATGAGCTAGTTTGTGTAGCTAATCCACATTCTATTTATTTATTTCAAGCACTATTCTGAAACTAGTTAACTTCAACAGTAAAAAAGTTGTACGTATCGAGTACTCAATGAAATAAATCCATAACATATCAGAGGTGGCTATATATTATCGATATATTATCTCATCATGTTATACAGCTAGCTTGATCTGTACCACACGTATTATATATATATATATATAAATATATATATATGTGTGTGTGTGTGTGTGTACGTGTGCGTGTGTGAGTGTATACCCTTGAGTACAAGTAAAATCTACATTGTCCACATGGTATACATATTCATTTAGTGGCCTAAGATGTTTTTGTTGTTGATTTCCATCTTTCCTATAAAAAAAAAAAAACTGGTGTGTTATCAGTGCTGTTTTCGCTAACTTGGTGGAGTCTATCTTCCTGATCAAAGATTTTGCTTTTTTACTCGGATGGATTAGCGTCAACTCTATGTGGAAAAAAAACAGCTGGTGCTCTAATAGGTTATAAAAAGTTCGCCGAAGAAATAACACGTAAGTTTACTCAGAATATCACTCGTCATGTTCCTTGTAATCAAATAAAGAATAAACATCAGCACTCAGAAACATTTTTTGAGAAAATACGTAGTAGGTATATACTTGTATACACACATACACATACATAAGCGCAAACAGAGTTACACACAGACACACAGACACACACAGATACACACACAAACATACACACACAGAGACTCTCGCACTAAAACATATCTATATATGTGTGTATATATATATATATATACATATATATATATATATATATATATATATATATATATATATATATATATGTATATATATATATATATATATGTATATATATATATATATATATAGAGAGAGAGAGAGAGAGAGGGTGAAAGAGAAATATACACACATATGCATGTATATATGTGGTCGAGTATATATACATAAAAAGGTGAATTCATTAGTCAGGAGGGTGAACATATGTATGTCGGTGAAACTGCGTAAATAATGCACCAAGATTTTTTCAATGATAACTGGGAAATCCACAACAAAAGCTACTCTATAGATAGATAGGCATCAGTAACTGTCATGCAAACTCTGTCTTTTTACATTGTTGCTTGTTGGGAGTGATCAATTAGAAAATCGGGGAAAGAGCTGATCAATGAATAAGTTACTTCTTTAGCCTTTTCGTCAAGGCAGTGATTACTAATAAGTCTGAATTTTCTACGAAAAAGCGGGCACAAAATAGGGGATCAATTTAGCATAAACTTATATTGCATACTGACCCCAAGCCCCTCACAAAAAATAAATAAAAGACCGTTTTTTGAAGACATGATAAGGAGTGAATGTTTAAATTCCCAGCTGTCAAGTTCCATTTGAGCAACCCGTATACCTGATATGTACATGCTTAACCAGTCAGGCAGACAAGCTTAGAAACTGAAAGAAACTTAGTTAAGAGTTTTCGCGACAATTTTTGTAGACAGTTTATAATATTTATACCATGAAGACAATGTAGATGTCATAGGTACCCGAGCAGACTGAGTTTGACAATGGAAAGAGTTGGGTGTGCTAATCTCCCAGTAATCTCATGGAAAATCAGCACTCAAAATCTAAAGTCGAACAGATTCTTTGCACTGAGACAGAAAAAAGTAACTGCCTCAACTCTTAGATATAGATATATGATAAATAATGAATAGAAACATGGGTGAGAACGTGCCAATAGAATAGAAGGACAAGATAGATTGATAAAACTATTAAAAAAACATGGATGTGAAATGAAACGACCTACCATCGTAAATTATACATTTATTGCATCATACCGGTCTTTGCTGATTGATGCAAAACATGGAAATTACCAGAACGAACTGAGAACAAATATCCAATTGCAGCAAAAGCTATGGGAAGAGTAATGCTAGGAGTAACTAACAAGAGATAGAAAAGGATCAGCAAGGATTCGTAGGCAGTCAAAGAAGCAGATTTCATCCAAATCATTAAATGGGGATGGGCTGGACACTTATCAAGAAGAAAATGGACGTCGTGCTTGACATGAACCTGCAGCCAATGGAAAAAAGACATGTACATAGCTAATATTCTCTATTCATTTACGTGGTCGGCTGTTCGATTTGGTACTTATTAACAACGGTTTCAAACGATTTATAGTTCCTAATAAACTGTATTTATAATTATAACACACACACACACACACACGCTCATATATATATATATATATATATATATATATATATATATATATGTGTGTGCGTGTGTGTGTGTTTGTGTGTGTGTGTGTGTGTGTGTATGTGTGTGGGCGTTCAAATCTTCCTGGACTCACCAGACACGTGAAAATACACAAGTAACGAGATTCAAATTTGCAGCAAAAACAAACAGATATTCCTTTGCAGTCTATGCAACATGACCTGCCAAATCTCTTGCATGTTTCGAGAGTCACTATTAGTCTCGTCACATCTTAATTCAACTGTCTTCTATATAGTTTGATAATCATAACTTGAGACTGTTGATGTCATATATATATATATATATATATATATATATGGTTGACAGTTACAATGTCTGCATCTATATGTACATGCATGTATGATGTGTGGAGTGTATAAGCATCTGAGTGTGTTTTATCGAATAATAATTCTAAAACTTCGGTCTGTGAGCACATCAGGATCAGTGATCCGTATGACGGGCTTACAAACAATGGAAGCAGATTCAACAGCGAGTTGCATTAGATTATGTTAAATACGCGTAAGCAACAGATATGAATAGTTAGTTTTCATATTACTAAAACTAAAGAACAGAGAAAATACCAGGCCATTTTGTATTACAGTTGTTTTATGTATTATTTCTTTGATACTTCCTTAGTCTCAATGATGCTGGAACTAGTTTTCATTCTTTTGAATGAACCTATACCAATGCATTTGTGCACATAGTAAAACTTTACAAAGGATATATCCAAGAACAATATATATATATATATATATATATATATATATATATATATATAGATAGATAGATAGATAGATAGATAGATATAGATAGATAGATAGATGGATAGATATCCGAGAACTGTGTATATATATATGTGTGTGTGTGTGTGTGTGTGTGTGTGTGCATGTTATTAAGAAAAAGATATATGATCCAGCAGAATGATTATAAATTGTGTTTTACTACATTGAATCTCCTTCGAAATGATCTCCTTTTATTACACAGTTGATATATCACTCGGTATGACGAAATGGATATAATAAACACTTAAAGAAAATAGAGCTGCTACAAGATCGAAACTGCGACTGATATATATATATATATATATATATATATATATATATATATATATATATATATATATATATATATATATATATATATATATAAAGAACCATTTCAGTCGATGTGTTTTGATTAGATTACTTTCCAGCACGGTTTGTTTGCTTTTTTGATTTCTTTAGATCCTAAAAATGTTTATCGATCATAAGATAATTAGCGAGGCATATACATTATACATTAAATAGCCAAATTCTGACAGGCTATCTCTTTAATTCTTTGCCACTGACTGCCGTTTTCTTTCAAATTTCTATAAGATATCCTAAACCAAATCCTTTGCATCACATGTCTACAACACATTTCCTTACAAAGTATTTACCTTTCGCATACAATACTTTATCTTCTATCTATAACACTTGCATTAATTCCTGACCGACGAATAAAATGTTTACTTCATGATTTATGTTCAATTTCTATCGTAATGCTAGGCATTTGCTGTTTACATTTAATAGCATTTGACTATTGGCTAGACATTGATCACTGAGTACTAAAAAACACTTTGTCCTATAGTCCTAATGCAATTCTTTCATAAAAAAATCCTTTATAGTGAGAAGATAGAGAGAAAAAAAATTAGCAAAAAAACAGGCTTTACACCCCAAAATCTTTTATTACACGCGAGTATGCTTCGATGAATCTCACACTCAAACAAACCTTTCTTGAGACCTGACCATCTTTATCCTGACCCTCTCTCTCACTGGCCCTTACCTTCATAGAGAAGCCCAACACCCAACGAGACATAAACTAAAGACTTAACTTGACTCTCTCCAACACAGATCCAGAAATCTCCCCTCCAACCTATACTACACAACTTACAACCCAAAAATTTCTCCATTCATTTCCTCAACCTCAAACATGTTAACAAAACTGGATTTATTTGCACAGCAGCAAGTTTTATCAGAAAAAGCTGGTTTGCACCCATCGACATGCATTAAAACATGCTCACGTGATAACAAATGTTCGATGTTGTCATTTTCGCTGTCATATATATAAGTATGCATGCATACATATGTATATATATGCAAATAATTAGGCATATATCAAATTGATATACATGTTACTACTAGTTTCACAAAGACTTTATAAATATAAAAGATAAATTTCTAGTATCATTATTCAGTCAACATATAAAAATGTTTATGGTTGTGATTAGATGTATTCTCCGACGGATCTTTTTTTCGATATTTCCAAATTTGGGAGCAGCTAACGAGACAAAGACTGTCGCCTGAAGCGAAAAAAAGTGATCGTGTAAATATGATATATACTGAGTAAAATGCCACTTGTAGAAGAGCTTCCCATTTTACTCATGCGATCAATGGTTGCATTATATTTTATGATTCAAGGGCTGTACGTGCAGCAAAATGATTGGTCGAATTCCTTTTGGGGGAAATTTTTTTTTTTTCACTGCGTCATGCAAACGAGAAAAATGACTCTCTGTGGCAACGAGGTGTAACAGTTTATCCAAATCCCAGCAATTTGAAATAAATAATTTCATTTGAATTTCAACAAACCCTGAGAAGAATAAGACTGGATGCTGCAGGATCAAACTCCACGTTTTTAGCCACTTGAAATGATTGTATTGAAGATATACTCGATGAAAGATGATTACATCTTACCTTTCGTAGATATGAAAGATCTTCTAGCTCAGGTCAGTCGGTTAGAGAGCCAAGCAATTTATTGTGATTTCAAATCACGGTAGGGGAATGTTAATTTTACATAAAATTTTGCTTTAACGTGACAGCAGAGGCAAACGGTGTAAAGCCAACTCCCTTAGATTCCGTGAACACTGTTCATGTTGTTGTTGTCATTTCTGTACAAAATCTAAATCATTGCCATCGACATGGACTAGGATTTTTCAATATACACACATACATGCATTCCTCATTCGGAAAGAGAGCTGCCTACCTAATCATGATTTGGATATTTCGATATATATATATATATATATATATATATATATATATATATATATATATATATATATATATATATATATATATATATATATATATCAGAATGAAATAAGCCCATGTGTATTTACCAAATTTTTTCGTTGATATGTAGAAATTGTGAGTTTGAGATCAGATGACCGGCATTTAAAATCCAAGTAGGGAAACGTCATTTTATGTATAGGTTTGATTTAACATGACTAAATAGACAGACAAAGAAGATTTTGGTGAGGATTGTTTTTGTTGTTACAGTAGGAAAAAAAACAAGTAAAATCTGCCTCCGACTTGGAATGGAGTTTAAGAATTCTCTTAAAAGTATTTTCTGCTTCCGTTGATATATTAAAGGCTGCATTGGGTGCAGTCATGATTATCTTCGAATTGGATCGATGAAGCTAATAATTTTCCCATCGTCACTGACTGTCTGGGCGAAAAATGACAAAAATCCGGGAAAAAAAGAAGAGAAGTATAAGAATTCGAACAGTGACCGATATTCATGTCCATGAGTTCATGTGGAACAAATTTTCTTTCTTTCACATTTTTCCCCAGAGCTTGTGAGCAGTGTATTACATTTGACTGAATGTACCATCATGAAATCGCTGACTAATCTTCAAAGACACTTCTGAGATTTCTATAAAGCAATCTATCGGAATTTTTGCTTGAATCCTAATCTTTACATCACTGAAAATTTTATTAAATACATTTATAAATAGGCGTACAAGCAAGCATATTTTAATATACACGTGTGCACATATGTATGCATGCATTTATACATGCGCAAACACAGGCTCTCAAACACAAACAAGCAAATACATATGGACACATACACGCACACACACACACACATATATATATATATATATATATATATATATATATATATATATATATATTTCCTTGAAGAAATCAGTAGAGAGATCAATTCATAAGAACCTTCGAATCCAACTAAATTCTAAATCCCGCATACAAGATATCTCTACGTATCTTTAACTATTTTTTATGAATTGATCTTTGCTCTCCTGAAACTTTTATGAAGTTGTAAGAGTTATGGTTGATACAAAAAAAAGGGAAAGTTGCAAGAAATGACAATATAATAAATCAAATATTGACGAATATATGTTGGGTAAATTTTGCCTGACTTAGCTGCCCTGTGTTTGTCAGTCGTCAAAATTCATTGTTCAAAATGAAGGTTCAGATACCGAATTTTGTCACTGATACAGCTTAGAGACATTTCATCTTAAGAGTAAAAGAAAAGCAGTCAATCATGCTTTAAAGGAATTGGTTCACAGATACCGAATTTTGTCACTGATACAGCTTACAAACATTCCATGTGATGAGTAAAAGAAAACTGAACTTAATATCGAAATACATACGGGAATAGATGCTAAAAATAGACACGACCCCATGATTATTTTTTAAATTGATTTTTTTAGCCTGCAGGTGATACCAATTAGTACCAACAGTCATTACATGATTTCGTTACTTGATACGAATATGGCATCTCTCAAGAAGGTACGAAGACATGTGTCTTCCGTGGAGCAACTGGTAATGTCTGGGTGCGCAACCAGTCCTAGTTTGGCAAGCTGATTTGCTTATCAGCAGCACAGCATAATAGCCTTTGACTATTGCTGAGAAATCTTGTTGCTGTGTACATCAACTGGTATTCCTTGACGTCATCCATCTGATAATGACCACACTCTGCGTTGCTTAACTTTGATGATCTTACGGTGACTAGTGTATCCAACGCGAATTTTACTGCTTGCATGCATGCATACAGGGAGGATAAAAAACAAAATCCTTTTTGGAAATTATTTTGGATCCCTGCTTAATCTAAATGGGACAAGAAATAGAAAAGACTTTTGTTTTAAAACCGTATTGTTGTCTATGCAATTTTGAATCAAAAATCAAAATCAAGTGACCTGATGAGAGAGTGGTCCAATGCTGATAGACAGCGCTCTCAACTAAGAAAGAAAGCTATTATCTAAGGAGAGGAAAGCGACAAGAGGGAGAGAGGGGGGAGAGATGGGGGAATAGAAAAAAAAGCACTTCCTTTTCGAGTAACTACATCCCTCTCAAAAGCTGTTAACGAAAAAGCAACTATCGAGTGATCAGGAAGGAAGAGCTTTGCTTGACTTCAAATGAATGACTGACAGAGGCAAGTCCCTCCCACAACTATGTATTCTAACTTTTGCATTGTTTTTCAAATTGCATATTCGATTAGAACCATTGCCCATTTTACGTTCATTCATTAGCATTAATTATACATCGAATTATGTTTTTAATAATCAAAAGAGAAGAAAAAGTTACCAGCGAGAGAAAAAAAAAACACTACATCTATTTCGGATAATCTCTCTTGCTGTAGTGAATACAATTTTTATGTCGAAAAATGAATGAATTCAAATCTATCGAAATTTGAATTTTCATAAAATGAATTATACATTTTTTTTAAAATGTTATTCCGTTCAAAAATTGCGACGTGATATATTCTTTTTCCACTAGATGATATGATAGGATAATTAAAAATGGTTCGCAAATTGAAAAAAAAAAAGAAAGAAAGAGAATTACTGAAAGAAAAGGTAGAGTAAATATATAAATTATTCACGTTGTTGAAATACTGTTATTTTTTTACGCCATTTTTTAACATTGAGTGGGCGACGGTCAGAAACTTTACAATGGAGATGGCCTTACTTATACTCTGCCAAAATATAAAATAAGAATTATAGTCGATTTGTGGCTTGTATGTTAATTGTGGAAATCGTATAAAAATCAGTACAAACGAAGCAATAATCGAAACAAAACTAAATACTCGTTTCCGTGTAACCTTTGCCAGGAATTAGGTGCAATGTTAAGTCACTTTTTCTGTATTGGATTTATAACTTTTCCTGGCCTCGGCAAACAAGTGTCCGCCATCCTTCATCTTAAGGAAGCTGAAGTCTCCTCATTTTTGACCCCGGAAAAGAAGCTAAAAGTCTCTTCCCTCACTTCAATGACGAAAACATTAATTACTCCCATTTTTGCACTATTTTGGTTAGAATATAAAAAAAAAACTGTTATCCGAAAATGATGTTTTAAAAAAAGGTGCCAAAAAAGTGTGATTATTATCAAAAAAAGATTACAATGAAGTGACATCGTTCTTTTAGAAAGTCACAATGCGCTTTTAGGACCTCATTGTCAGTGAATCCAAAATAAAAGTTTCGTTCATCAATATATTCCCATCGAAAATTAAACCCACCAACACAAAACGAAGAATAGCGGAAGGGAATCACCTGGATTGTTTTTTTCTTTAAGTAAGAGCATTTTGGAGGTGTATGGCTGATAAAATTCTGCCAACAACGTGTTGTTTTGCTATTTTACGGTAACAAATGAATACATACATACATCAAAACATACATACATACATACATGAATATAAATATCGGAACTATTATCATAATGACGATATGACAGGTAATCTGTCTAGATCTGATATATCAATCGATTTGCACACAAAATATAGACTCATTGTTAATCAAATTGTTTTATGAGTGATTTAATGTTGATACTTTATTGCATAATCATTACTTTTGATAACTTGATAAATCCAATCCGGAAAGCTTCAAACCAAAGGTTGGAGGAATTCAGTCACTTCATTCCAAGTTATAAGAGGGCAATTTTGAGTTTCTTTTACCTCTCCACCATAAGAGAATTTCCTTTCCAAATATCTCCACCACCATCCCAGTGACAATGAAATGTTGGCCGTTTGCCGGCTAAACCAACACGTTTACATCTTGCTCTCGAAGAAATCGTTGCACGTCATTACCCTAATGGATAAGTGCAACATCTTTCTGAAACTTGAATTGCTGGCCTTTGATTTGAACATGCTTGGCTTCTATATTAGCATGTCTTAGCTTACCCATGTATCCTACTGTGTTTAGTCAATTGTCAACAAACTTGAGTACCACATCATACAGCACCCAAAACTATTAACTCATCATTTGTACGATCCAAATTCGAAAATGTTTCCTATGATAATCGTGGGTCATGCCAGTAATACCATAAGCCATTATGATCATCAAAGTTTATTTTTCTCCTCTTTTATTGAAGGAACATCATCTCACTTTTGATGGTCTTACAATGTTCAGTCTGCAATTTTTGTGAATCATTTTTGGAGCTAGATGCAGCAATATTTCCTTCTGGATTCTGATTTCTCAATAGTTCTTCTGGTCGTCTCCTGAACTTAAATCCATGTTTCGGCTCTGAGACGAGCCATGGCATGCTTGGGATTTGGTTGCATCACTTTGATATCTACCCCCTTTTCGTGATTTGACATCACAGGACCAATAATTTAGTTATTGGCTCTGCAACATTTTACATCACGCAAAAAAATTTCACAATTGTTGGGATTCGATTAACTTTGCTCCCCTATTGCACGTTGTGATAAACCCAGATATCAAAGTTCATCAGCGTGTTTAAAATTTGTCAACACTGTTCTATTTCCCATACAGTGAAGATTCGTCACTAACTGAGCAGCAATACAAATCGATGAAATTTGAACCCTTTATATCACGGTATTTGTCAACAAGTTTAAAGTTTAGTGGCAATAAAAGAAATAGACCAGTGGACACTGTATGTAAGTGACCGACCTAGAATATTACGAGCAGTAATAAATTCATTCTAGACGAGAAATGAAATTATCCAAAGTTTTCACCTAAATTCACCGTATATATGAGATCTGTCATATCCCATGTACTTATATCACATGTCAGGTATGCAATATATCATTAACATCAGACATATATATATATATATATATATATATATATATATATATATATATATATATATATATATATAATTATAAATTGCGTTGTATCATATAGAAACATGTTTGAAATGATTTTAAACCAGTAATCCAAAGGCACAAATAACTGTTTTGACACCAAATTCTCATCTCGTTTATTCTCAGTCTCCCTGTTTTACTCAATGCAACAGTTATGTATACATGGATATGTATATGATTAAACAAAATTATTATAAATTGTCATATATTATGTAAAAATTATATGAAATGATCTCCCGTCATTACATGGTTAATGTATCACTTGCTGTACTCGACAGGCATAGAATAAACAAGTAAAGAAAATGAGGTTGCTGCAAGGATTGAACCTGCATCTGATTTATGCAGCAGCCCCTTTTTTAAATTCTTATGAAAGTCATGATATAAAGAGTGATACATATACTGCTCTATCATGGGCATCGCTGGGTTGATACATTTTTTTTTAACTATGTCACGCTTTATTATATTCTGCTGGACCTAGTTTTGCATCAATGTCATGAGTCATTATGTCTGACAGTTTTCTGCCATTCTTGCAACATGACCTGCCCATTGCAATTCGGATGGATTTTATGGTAACTCTGACTTGGTTTTTTATCTCGAATATACTTTGCTGTTCTGTGATCTCTAACTGTGATTATATATATATATATATATATATATATATATATATATATATATATATATATATATATATATATATATTTTTCCAGTCTGAATTTTACATTGGTCATTTTTTAAGCTCAATGCATCAATATGTATGTCTGAATGAGTTATTATATTATTGAGAAATTGATGTATGAACTGACACAAATCATATAGATAGATAGATAGATAGATAGATCGATAGATGGATGGATCTTTTGGATGTATAACGCTGTAATTGTATCTAGGAGAAGGGGAGTGCACTGTGCCAAAAATACTTTGGGAAATCTGCCTTTGAGCAACTGATGAGAAAAGATCATGGAATATGTATAATATCTGTACGTGAAAACACACATAATCATAAACACATACGTACTCATTTATGTAAATGATGCTCATGTATACGTATAAGTTATATGTTTATATATTCACACACACACACACACATACACACACACACATATATATTTTTATATATATATATATATATATATATATATATATATATATATATATATATAATCAGAATTTCATTCTACAAATACTTAACACTTTACAATGGATAAAAAGATAACTGGCAAGTATACAAAAGCAAACCCAAAGATATCCAAGAAGTAAATAAATACCAGCATGTTTATCTGAGCAGCGAGCATTCACAGAACAAAATGAAGTTTTGGCTTTCCTTTGGCCGTTTCAAGAGCAGCAACCTCTCTTGGCACATGCTTAATAAGTTCTGAAATTGCAATTTGGGTGTAATTCAGACAATGCTTGGCGGAAGATATTCGGCAATCCTGGACGTCTTACGCAAGTTGTCATCTCATATTATACACACGTATTCAATAGGATCCATGCCAGGGGTCTGCTATGGCCAAGGAAATCGTTTGATGAATTATCTGAAAATTGAGGAAATATTGATTTGTCGGAAAAGAAACACGTTGTGCCAAAAAGCTAAAGGCTTATCACTCATCCCAATTACTACACATTCCTTTTTCTTGATATTATTCTTAGTTAATGGGTGCTTCCTTCTGGCTGATCGTCCATAATAACCGAGATGGTGTAGAAAATCTGTTGTTGTTATTGTGAAGTTTTACTGCCACTTCAGATGCAACATAATAGTGAGGATGATTATTTACTTCAGCATGCGTTTCTTCCACCTCCCACTCTCTCTCCCACTCTCCATATATATAGTATGACATGAACATTATATTTAAATAGCTGAAAAAGAGGAGGTTTTGATCAACACAGCTCAGAGGCCATGTTAATATGACAGTTTTGTTTTTAAACCCCAGAACGCTTATATGGTAGACAACTGATGATTCCAACAACTGAAATTCAAACATAACACTATAATGTCAAAGACTGTGTAAAACATTAAAAAACTGAGGAAAAATTAGATAAATTACATTAACATATTTGGAAATTATTGATTGCAGTGATGAAAAGAAAGTTGAAAAAAGTCTCTTCAATGTGTTTCGTGTTTAAAGCATCTGAGACTATATATATATATATATATATATATATATATATATATATATATAGTACAAATCAGGTTTGTAATAAAGCATAATATTTTGTAATATGAAGCAATGTCAGATAAGTGAGGGATTTATTCCATAGAGAGCTCCATACATTCAACTTGATACTCGGAGGGTTAAGTTGTTTCAGAGTACAGCTTGATATATAGAAGGAAGTGGATTGGCTAAACAAACGAGTTTATGTTCCTGCCCTCTTTCTAAAGAGGCCCAAAGAGGGAAGAATCATAAACTTGTTTGTGTAGCAGATCCATTTCCTATATATATATATATATATATATATATATATATATAAATATATATATATATATATATACACATATACATATATATATACATATATATATATATATATATATATACATATATGTATATATATATATATATATATATATACATATATATATATATATATATATATATATATATACATACATATATATACATATATATATATATATATATATATATATATATATATATATATATATATATATATATATATATATATATATATATATATATATATTGCAATTTTCAATCTGATCTAGACATACTTGACGGAGACTTCCCTATGGGGTTTCTGAGCTGGCATGGAGTTGTTTTTGAGGAGGTTGAGTATTTTGTAATAGTCACATTCATAATGACCAAAGCTCTCCATACCTCACACTTATTTAGGATTTATTTGGCAAAATATTGCATCATCCGGCCTGCCAGCTCCTTCCTCTACGTCTTAAAGATGGGTACTTCCTACCTCTGGCTTTTGGCCATTGAGAGGGAATATATTCCGAGACTGAGACGATCATTTTTTTAACTCAATTAAAGACTCCCTGTCTGGCTAGCGGTTGCACTTAATTTAGAATATTGAAAGATCTCTACAGTGAAAAGTTATAATGACCATAGTTCATAACGTACACGTACACTTCTCTATCCTATCGCTCATGTCTATAATCTGAAAGGTTACTTAATGTTAACATGATGCATCTTTTGTAATAGACAACTCCCAGCGTTTCTTTGATCAGGTACCTTGGAGAACGTTCAACACATTTTCAACACGACACCATTAAATAATAAACATGCAGTAAAACGCAACATTGTTTCACAGAGAGCACTACATGTCACTTGAGGGTTATTCAAGTTAGAAAACATATGGAAGTGATTGTTGTGAGACTCCGTACACCGAATACAAAGCCCTGCCAATGGGTTTTATCGTCAGCATTCTGATACAATCGCTGAACGTGACAGTACAGTTCAAGGGAGCTCAACAAGCAAAACAAAGATGTTGGCTTTCAGATATTTAAACGATCCTGGGTAACTGCACCAAAAAAAGCCTTTAAGCACCTTGAAAAGGGGCAATTTCCTTTAGAAATTTCTATCAGGAATAAATCAAGCGCAGAAAATTATTAATTGTGAGGGGAAAGAGAGTAGTTAATTGCTACGATTTGATTACTGTTCCTATTTTCCTTTTTGTCGTATAACATAAAGGAAAAGAGAGATAGAGAAAGGTAGTTTTAAACAGAAAAAATATAAATAAGTGAAAGGAAACAACAATAAATTATGATAACTCATAACTGCGCCCCTATTCCACGCGACAGATATTGCCAATGTTGAATGGTTTTCTGTCTTTGTTTATTACTATTGCCTCCGGGGAATGACTCTCCGTTGTACTAACAGTCAGAAAAGGATTTGAATCGCTCAAAGAGGATTTCCCTTTGCTTGTTTAGGCGAAGCAAGAACAGACATTGACGTAAGCCTCGAAATATGACATTAGCACACTTCTAACACAGACATATTCATAAGTTATGTTAATGTTTTAATCGTCTTCCAATGATTTTATAATAGTGGAACAAGTTCTTCGTTTCATTTATACAGCTATAGTATCCAAATGCATGTGCTATAAACAAATACATTACTCACCTTTGTTTCTAAAGTTTCAAAGATATATATATATATATATATATATATATGTGTGTGTGTGTGTGTATGTGTATGTGTGTATGTGTGTGTGTGTGTGTGTTTATGCACGCTTGTGGATGCGTGTATACATCAAAATTATTCCGATAGTGCTCAATGCTTTTACTAGGGACAATATGAAGATCCATAAGTGACTATCGGGAAGATGCATTGGTTGTGTTCTCTTCTTCGTGGGATCGTCTTATTTTTGAAGGTTGAGCTTGCTCTGCTGAACATTTGCCATTCAAGGGTGAATCTCCACTTAAATTCTTCTTTTGTGGATTTCATGGAGATTCATCGTCTTAAGTATATGTAGTGGTCTACTTTCCCCAGTTTTGCACCTTTGATTTTGACAGTTATGTCCTTATTCTTGAGTTGATTGTTGAATATATATATATATATATATATATATATATATATATATATATATATATATATATATATATACACACACACACACACACACAAACAAAAGGGGAATGAGAAACTTACATTTAAATGCACATTACATCACACACACACACACACACACACACACACACAAACACACACATATATATATATATATATATATATATATATATATATATATATATATATATATATATATATATATATATATATATATATATATATATATATATAAAATCAAATAACTCCAAATACACTCAACTCACACACAGATATATATCAATATATAAATAGGGAGAGAGAGGAAAAATAAGAGTAATTCTTTAGAAAATTTTGAATACTTTAAGTTAAATTCATTTATTAGTATGTAAGAATAATTATATTTATAAACATATAAATTCAGATAGATTGAAAAGATTTTGATACATTGCGTGTTAATACAAACGTGCAGGTGTGTTTTTGAGAGAGAGTGGGGGTGAGAGTGTGTGTGAGAGGGAAAGAGGAGTTGAAAAAGAGGCTGCAGGAGAGGGTTTTTTTTTAGTTACCGGTGGGCAGTCTAAATTATCCTTTATGACTATATTTCATGTCTTTGGAAGCCGGGGAAGAAATTTGACACTTTTAAACTTGAAAAGATTGACAGCCATTTCCTCTCCAAAATTTAACAAGTGTTGTCTCACTTCATTTAACTAAAGCACTTTATTTTTTTTCTAATTGCAGCAAGAATTCCAGTATGTACCCTTGGTACAGAGCCAATGATACAGCGGTTCGTAATGATAAGGCGAGAAAAGCTTACGAAAGCTTAATGACAGTATCATTGAGAAAACCAACCAGTCCAGAGTATGAAAACTTCTCAAGGGAGGTAATCAATAGAGCCAAGAACGAGTCTCAAAATTTTACGTACGGCGAAGACGAGGTGCGTAGTCAGTTTTGGCTATTATTATTGTTTAACCTTTTAATTCCCGATACATGATGAAAAAAACATTGATTTGAATTCTTAGATAATAGCATTGTTGATCTTTGATTATGAAAATATCCGTCTTGCTTTACATCAAGAAATTTGCAAACCTGTTGCAAGGCCACTGATATCTAACGAGTTCTGTAAAAAGCAAAATCTGTCACAGAGCTAGAGGAGAAAGTTGTACAGGTGAAGGAAGTTCTCCTTTAACAGCACTGCTTTTTCCACGTTGGTCAGGCTCTTCGATTTTTTCAGAACGTGACTGTACTAAAAGAAAATGCTGAATTAGGCAAAAGTATTGATCACATTTTTTTTTCTCGTGAAATTTAATGATAGCATATTTCTTGATTTGAAAATGTAACAATAGATATTATTCTGCCAAGTATTCACTTAAAATCAGATATCATATATTTTTCATTCAAATCAACATCTTCACCAGGTCATATCTGACAGTCTCTAGATCTTAATACTGTAATTGAGTACAAGATAACTAATTTGAAAGTTGAAGTGAAATTATTTTTATACTGATATTCTTTATACATTTTCTTGCATGTGTATTCACCGTTCCGAACATGTTTGATCTCCTGAAAATTACATTATATTTTGCTGGATGATATATCTTAGTAAACACTTTTTTCTTCCCCAGGTAAACAGCTTC
Organism: Thysanoteuthis rhombus; assembly: GCA_963457665.1. Lineage (NCBI taxonomy): Eukaryota > Metazoa > Mollusca > Cephalopoda > Oegopsida > Thysanoteuthidae > Thysanoteuthis > Thysanoteuthis major. The sequence continues at coordinate 28,915,256 of OY735219.1, forward strand.
GTCGGGGCTTTCCATGATGCCGTAATCCTGTACGCTTTGGCTATCAATGAAACATTGGCTGCCAACGGAAATATTTCGGATGGCACTGAAATTACCCGACGGATGTGGAACAGAACGTTTGAGGGTAGGTTATTCTTATTCCAAACCCTCATGCATATATATATATATATATATATATATATATATATATATATATATATATACTTAAATTCAAAGACACATACACACACACAAACACACACACGCATAGACACACACACACTCTTTTATATTCCGCCCACAGACCTTACTGCTCTGGAAAACGCTCCAAATAACCTTTGCTCGCTCAAAAAGCCGATTACAAACACACACAGGGAAACACACACACACACACACACACACATATATATATATATATGCATATCTAAGACCTCATGCATGTTTTTACCTTTTACTAGTGATGATATTTTGTTGTTTCTCCTTCAAAATCAAGTGTCATAATTTCAAGTTTATATAAAAGTCTCTTCTGAAGATTTGACATGAAGGGATAAAATGTCGTATCAAAAAAATCACCACTGATGTCGTGCAGTACAACTATAATTCGATTAAGTTTTTGTAGAAAGAATAGGAAACAAGGGCGGCAAAATTGACCAATCTGAAAGCATGCGGTCGTGAGCTTTCCGATTTGATCATATTTGTAATTTGGAACCATTCTGATTTTGGTGCATTACTATTTTTTAATAGATTTGTTTGATTGTCTGCTCATGGTGGTGCAGTGGTTTCTGGATTTTTTTTTTTTTTTTGCAAGTTTGAGGCCCGGAATGTCCCCCAACTATCTAGTCACTGTATGTCTTCCCTCTTATCCGGTGGTGATATTTTTAAAAAAAATAGCTATAAAAAGAAGACTAAGGAGAAATTAGGAGAAGAAGGGACTCATTCACTCTATAAATCACTCTTTCTCCAACTCAATTAACAACCCAATTCTCAGACAGTCACTGGCACGGCACTTCTGTGAGATTGAAATTTGAATATATATATATAATTTGATGTTGTGATAACAATCAATTACGTTTAGAAACAAAAATTTAAAAAAAAAACACTTTTATTTTTTTTGTTTTTTCCTCTGTTCGTTTCATTCACATGGACGTACCATTTAAAAATTTTAGGCTCCAGCAGAACTCAGATACGATAGGCAATCGAGTAAACATACTTATCTATATATATGCTTTTTACATAGATAATACTAAAAACTTTATAATCGATAAATATCCACAAAATGGAAATAGTGGAATCACAGGAAAAGATCAAATGAATAACTCATGTTTTCAAATATCCATGTAAATTCCCACCCACAAGATCCTTGAGGTATCAATGTTTTCGTGACTAAAATTGTGTCGACGGGTGAAATATAGAAGCAGATAGCAATTTAAGATCTTTACTTGAAGAAACGGCCAAGATTAAAAACACATTTGCCAAATCATAATCTACACAGCTTATTTGATAATGCAATAATATCAATCCTCAATCTTGTGTTTGTATCGAATTGTTTGATCAGAAATCGCAACGAATCAATACCTTTTCGATGACTCAAGATCCCCACATAACCTATCACACAAATATGAACATTAGGAATATTATATCGAAATTTCTCGGTGATTAGATCGCAACATCCTGAGCAAATCAGAACAAATTCATTTTATATTAGATACATTTTATTATCTCATGAGCAATTTTAACTGTTGTATTTGAAAAGACCCTATTTCAGCAAACGTACAATTTTTACACCCATATACAAAAAATTAAAGTTAACATCAAGCAAAAGAAACCAACATTAACCAACAAAATCAACATTACAAAATAATAGCATTCCAGTTAGTAAATGGATTAATCAGATACAACGAAAGTATAATCGTACGAGCTTGATATAATACAGTATGCTATTTTGAATCTTATTGGATAATCTCAGGACTAATTCAAGTACGGAAATTCCAAGAAAATTGATGGAAGAGGTGGCATGCAAGATATTATTGATAATCACTAAGATTTGACGATGTATATAAATGATTCATATTAATAATTTCAGTCTACTCATTTCCATTACTCTGATAAAGCCAATCCAGCACTCTGGTCTTGGTTGTTTTAATCTCTGTATTTTCCCCAGTTACCTTCATGAAAAATGATCAGTTCTTCTCTTTGGGTTGGAAATAATGATAAAGTGTCTCTCCAAAAAGATATATTAGAACTGCACCAAACTCTCCACTTCTTTTTGAGGTTGAAGAATGCAATGAATATCATAAAATGTACATTCTTGAATGAGACTGATACAACATTTCTGCCATTTTTCACGAATCTTTTTTTCTTATGAATTCGGGGAATCATTATTCAATCGTTGAAGTATGTTCTTGGGTTTCGAGGTCTCCTGTCATTTTAGGTCTAAACTTTTCAGTTCAACACTAAAATAAATGATTACGGTTTTGATTCGATGGATTCTTGAGGGATTTTCTTTTCGATTATGAAATACTAGAAAAGCCAATCATGAAAAAAGGTTTTACACAGAATGAAACAAATAATGGTCTAAGAATGACACAACTGGAGAAAATACCACATGGAAGAGAATTTCCCATCCAATCGTTCGCCACTTCGCATTTGGACAACTTGGAAGCAGTCGCCATGCAGTGAATTTACAAGTCGACTTCCAAAAGAAATAATAGTTTTTTCCTGTTCCAATTTGCCAGTCAAACAAGACAGTTATTTCCTGTGGCATTGTGCAGTATAATTTTCTCTGGGTACATCAATTCTTTTGCAACAATCATCCTTGAATTTCTCTAAAATCAAAATAAGTATATTTCCCTTGGTATATTTAGTTGGAATTGCAATGTTGAAGATTGTCTTGGATCTACAGGGTTGCCCATAAAGGAGTAAACCTCTACTATTTATTCATGGAAAAATATTTTTCCTAGGGGTGTATTCATATTAGGACGGCAATAAGTTCATATTCTGACAAAAGAGTTTCAACACATCGGAGTTAATTTGTAAATAATACCTGACATCATCTGTTTTGATTGTGTGATATTCTACTAAATTATTAATAAAATTCTGAAATGTCCGGCTTGGAAAGAAATTTGGTATTTTACAAAAAATGGAAGGGATTTACTCATTTATGGTCGATACTATTTTCACAATTTTTTTGTTATTGATTCTCCTAATTGATCTATATAATTTTTTATCATATCGTTAGTGGCTATCTTGACGAAAATTACTCTTCTCTGTCACGAAAAAGTAAGAGAAAAATGTTTAAATGCTGATCTATATTCATTGCATAAATCAATAGTTTTGCAGCATCTGAATCTTCCAAATGATTTCAAACGCCATACTACATTTGACTATTATGACTCAATCGTTAGAGAATTGAATAAATATTCTTCAAGCCTTTTTTTTTTTAAACATTTGCTCAAGATGGCACTGGAAACTTTCAGTGTAAATCGACTATTTGTGTTTGAATGTGTTTGAGGATATACTTGACAGTCATGTTTAATTTTGATTTTTTTTCTTTTTTTTACCGATGAATCACTGTTTGTTAATTATTTTCAGTCTGGAACATCTGTTACACTTCTATAGATTGGGATCAATAGTTTTGCATAAAGAACGTGTCCTTGAGATGAATTGACAAGCAAAAAATTGATTGGTAATTTGAAAAAATATACTCAAAAATTTATTTTTCAAATTGATCCCTCTTAGGAGAGGGAAAAGAAAGCAGTATTTTGATTCCTTGTGCATATATATATATATATATATATATATATATATATATATATATATATATATATATATATATATATACATACATACATACATACATATATAGATACATACATACATACATACATAACCGTACGAAAACACATCACTATTGAAAGAAACATTGGGAAATTTTAAAAAAGACAGGAAAATGCCTATAATCACATGGAAATGGTTAAGCAGGTCGAACCATACTTGAAAACATCTAGAAAAGTGTACATTCTGCTTAGAATAGGAATTAACAATATTGTTTTTCAAAGAAATAAGTTATAAAATTAAAGGACAGATATAATTTCCAAATGTATACGTTAGGATAAGTATATGCTAAAAAAACTAAGAGTATCGTGACAATTTTGATGAATAAAAAAACCAAGTAAAATTAGCAAAAACATAAAAAAAGAAATTAAGAAGAATACAAATGAAGACAATAACGCTACTGAAAGAAATTGAAAATTGAAAATTTACAAAAAACAACATAATACAATGTCAAATTTTCAAGAATATAAACGAGAGAAAAAAAAATAATCAAAAAATTATTCGATGTAATGATGCAAATAATAAATTTGAATAAACTAACATTGAATAGAAAAAAAATCCTCTTGAAAAATTGCCCCTGAGGTGCAAAGGAAACCACTCAGAAAATTACCGGTGCAGTGTGAAAAATTAGTTGTAAAACCATCTATAATGAAAATAAATCATTTTTATCCAATAATTTATCTACATTTACTTTTCACTGTATATATTTTTATATGTATCGTTCGCCATTTTGCAGAAATTATTGGCATTATCTATCTGGAAGAGATATCCATTATTAGTGGAACTGTCCATGAATAAATGCCGTAACAAAAGTATGTTCCGTCAATAGGATGCATGTTTCCATGTGTGAATCACTTTCATATTCATATGAGTTTTCTGGAAATAAGCACATCTGTAATTATGAGTTTTTCATTCCGCATACTAAATATACTAGCATATATGCGCATGAAGAATTGATAGATGGACAGATTGGACTGTATTTGTTCAAGTTTGAAATATGTAAAACAATTAATGTATGGATACACACACACACACACACACACACACATATATATATACATATATATATATATATATATATATATATATATATATATATAATGATCTAGTGAGAGACAGATGCAGGACCATTCATTGATGAATGTACATCTCGAATAATATATGAAAGTTTAATTCAAATCCTTATACATATATTTTCAATAGCATGTTCAATGAGAGTCTGCAAAAAGGCCATTGCAAAAAGAATAGACGTCAGAACCTCAAGAAAAGTGAAGAATTACATTCACCTACGTCAGGCAAAAGACTGCGCAGGAATGCGATGGCTTACAACTGTCGGCCTGGAGGCATTTGGTACGATTAAGGACATATTGAAAAGCAAATCGTCAATATGCTCAAAACGTAAAAGATGGGATCAATGCAAAAAAAATCATATGAGCAAACAGATGGTGACATTGTATTGCAGACAATTAGTCAAGATGAGGGTAGGGTACCGGTAATTAAAAATTTCATTACTTCTTTTGTAGCTCGAAGCACAACTTTGTTTTCCGTTGAACATCCGCATCGTCTTTATAAGTAGGCGTTTGAGTTTTACTATGTTATTCTATCGATGTTGAAAAATTAATTTTTATTAACAGATGTACATTGATTCTCATGAATACACATGCCCATGGATACAATTTACGCAAACAATCCCTTATCCAAATCGTCGAACAAACATTAGTTCTACTCTTTACTTAGGTATAGATGGTTTATAAGGTTTTTAAAATTCCCTACAGCGTAGTGAAAAAAATATGCATCGTAGCAAAACTTATCCAAACGTGATAGATATTAAAATGTCGATAAAGAGGCTTTTAAAGATTTAAATGGTGTCTTTCAGGTGAGTATCTTCCTATTGAGTCGATTAGTGTTCAAATGTAACTCTGATGTTTCAAGTCTGATACGCCAGTATAGAGTTGCAACATTGTACCTAACCAAAAACATTGATCTGCGAACTGAGAACCATTCAATTTGCACATGA
>OY735219.1:28926085-28976085 GCA_963457665.1 Thysanoteuthis rhombus
AGAATAGAAATGAACTGCACAAAGTAACAAAGAAAAGTTGTTAAAAACAATGCAAATAAATTGGTTGAAAGTTCCAAATCTTTGTGGAGCATATCGTACTGAAATCTTTTCAAATGCTGATTGCTATAGTAAAAAAAAAAGAATACATTTTTGTCGTTCAGAATACAAGCAACTAATGAAAACTTTGCCCAATGAAAACTGAAGGTCATTTATTCAATTCCAGGTAAATATTCTCATTCAAAGTGTCCTCAGCTGCGTGCCACCTACTGGCTGGAAGGTGTAGATACTCAAACAAAAAAGTTGCAGCTATTTGAATATTTACACGCACTGATTGATGTTGATAAATATTGTAAGATTACATACACATGCACAGAAATACTCACACACACACACAAACACTTCAAATTGATATATATATATATATATATATATATATATGTATATCCAAGTGAAATTTTGAACTGTATTGTTACGGGAGATCATTTCAGTTAAAAGTTTCAATATGATATAACATCATTTATAATTATTCTGTGGAATCATGTACATCCATTTTTAATATATAACTCTCGCGTTGAGAGGAACGAATAGAGCAGATAATACAGACCAGAAACGAGAGGAATGTTATGAGTGAAAACATTTTTTTGAGCCTTTGCATTACTGGTGGCTGTTTAGCTCAAAGGTAAGAGTGATTCTACCTTGAAGCTGCTACCATATATATATATATATATATATATATATATATATATATGTAAGCTCCCTCAATCAGGCACACGTCCACTACTGCTATAATACTATGCTGTTCCAACTCTGGGACAAATGACTTTGGTAATTATGTGTAAGTAAAAATATCGTTTAATTCGGACTTCGGACTCAAACACCATCTAGTTCTATGTAGGGCAGGGTAGGATGTCTGCCTCTAGGTCTGAAGCAAAGGTTTCAATCCCACCCCGTGGTACTGGAAAGGATATTGGATAGTCTATAGCCACCCAGAAGAGTTGTATTACAGGGAAACGCCTGTCTGTGGATGAGACAATCATTAATTATATATATATATGTATATATAGAGAGAAAGACAGACAGACAGAGACAGTGACAGAGAAAAACTTTGGTAGAAAAAGAAAGAGAGGGTATAGAACGAGATAGATATAGATAGAATCAGACTGAGGCTTACATATATATATATATATATATATATATATATATATAGAGAGAGAGAGAGAGAGAGAGAGAGAGAGAGAGAGAGAGAGAGACAAAGACATAGAAAAACGGAGACACAAGGTGACGAAGATTGATAGACCAAGTGGAAAATGGAGTGTCCATAACCATGAAAGAAACAATCAATATCCCAGTCCTTTCCTAGGGAGCGTTAACTGAATGATAGTGGGAATTGAAATCTTGAGAAATGAATCAAGTGGAACGACCAAAGACAACAATTTTCTCCATCAAAGTGTTGCATTCTACGGCACAAGAGATTGTTTGGAAGTGACACGCCTGGAAAATACACCGTATGTGGAAGAATTTCAATATCCGGTTACATGATCGGTTACTGTGTTACATGTGCAAAATTATAATGGAATTTGTCATACAGCAACAAAAAATACATTGACTCCGTCGCCCGCCGAATCGGACCTTTACCAAAACTCGGCATTAAAATTAGCCCATTGCTAAGTGCATATTTGTTGAGTGACAGAGTCTTTTTCTGTTCCTAGTTATTCGCAATGAAGACGTTCATTTGAATTCTACTGAACACGGATATTAGATTCCTTCCGTATATTCGGTTTGGGATAAGAAAATTGAGTTTCTCCCGGATCAAACACGACTACCTACAGCCTGATGCTGACTATGTATCCATACCTTACCATTGACGGTCAAAACCTATCTTTGTTCTATATCGAGCAAGAAAAGAAAGACTAGTGTTTAAATACTGACTTCCATGTCTCACAAGAAGAGGAAGAATGGTGTTTAAACAATGACTTCATATCGAGCAAGAAAACAAAGAATGGTGTTTAAATACTGACCGATGTACGTTTTTTCCAAGTTTAGGTGGAATTTATTTTCTTTGTTTGTAGATTTTAACTTAAGTTTGTAAACGATTTACCGTTTCTGACTGATAACAGAAGCAATAAAGAGCTTAGTGATCTGAATGAAGACATTTCTAAGATCTGGGAACTTTTGCCCTGATCTAATGATAAAAAAATCTCCTAATATCATCTTAGCTTTCTTTTTCGGTTAATGTATAAACATTTCGAAAAAAAAAAGCTTTTAGAGTTTTGTGATAAGAGAGAGAGGGTTGAAAAGACCTCTTTCATAGATATAAACTCCCGAAGCAGCCTGTTAAATGTCAAGATTGATTCTCCCCCACCATTTTTTTTAAATGAATGTTCCTCTTTTTGTCACGTCGTTTTTACGTTAAACTATTATATACTTCTTTCGTGCTGCGTTTTATTCTTCTCAGCCATTTTTTTTCATACTCAATATCTATTTTGATGCTTAAAAGATTTTATTGAATTTTCTATTTTCTTCTTCTTAACTCGCATGCTAAAATCGTTTCCCACGTCATCTGTGCATTAAAATAAAATATGGAATTTCCTTTTTTGTCAGTTCTATTTTTTTCCTATCTTTATTTCTCTTTTTTTTCTCTTAACATTATTTTCTTCAGACAGGTTGAGCTTTCTGTTTTATATTCTTAGAGATGAGAAAAAAAGAGGAAAATATCCAGAGTGTCAGTTTTCCTCATGAAAAAAAATAAAAGCTACAACATTTGGGGGATTTTCTTCTCTATGATTTATCTCTTCAACTCTGTCACGAAACGATTTTTTCCCAGCTTAATCGCAAAATCCTTCCGTTTACTTAACCTATAACGATGTTTTTTTTTACTTAGTGGTTGATGAATCATCGTATTTTCTACATACCTCTTTTTGTAGATGAGGCATGAATATTGAACAATAATTTTGAAGGTCGTATGCTGTTAAGTGTTTTATGAAAATTGAAAGAGAGAACCAGACTTACCTTTATTTATTTATTAGTCCATTTGTATACAGGAAATATTGTGGAAATTCCTCAGACTGACTATTCTTTCTTATCTTTTATTTTAAATTCAATTCAGAACTATAAGTTTCTTGCAAGCGGCTTATAGCAGTCCACATTTGTCAGATGAACTTCAATTCAGTTGCTCACGACTATGAGATCTGCGTTTGTTATCGTTTTTTTTTTTTTTGTAAGTTCCCGGGTATCATAGCTGGTATTATGTATTGATTGTATACTTTATGTTTCTCAGAAGGTTCTCTTCAAAGCTGGCTGTAAAGAGTTTTGTCGATATTATGTTCTCTTGTGTCGCTCCCGTTTCTATCTTTATGTTGTCAGTATTTTCAAGAAGTCTGATTATTGCAATGTAATTTTCGTATATTTTCTCAATTACTCCAATAAGTCGGATTTATATATTGTTCCTGCATTGACATGTGTTCCTTTGAGTCAAAAGCATTTTTCTATAATCTACAAAAGCTAAAAGAAATTGTTTAGTTTTTTTTAACTCTGATATCTTTTCAATTAGATGGTTTGATGTGCATAAGTGGTCTATTGTCGAATAACCACACATAAAGCATAGTATATTTGTTTGGTAATCTAATTATAAGTATATCTGATGATAGTTTGAGAATATTAGGTATCGAAATGTCGGTTCATGATTCATTCTGTGACATATAAGTTCTTTTAGTATTATTCGGTTATTCTTGATATTGTGTACTTATGTTGATTTCACCTTTACTGTCTTTTATACAAGCATCTTTCAATTGCCAGTGTGGTCCGTGGCAAAATGTATATCAAGCCCTTCCCTATTCTGATAGCTTTTACCAGCCTTTCGATATTATTCCTCTTTCTTTGTGTCTTTTTCTGCATATTTTTCTATCACGCTCTTTTGATTTCGCCCTCTTTAGTCTTAAATACTACATTTCTCTTCTTTTTAATCAGTTGTAAGGTTATCGATGAATATTTCCATGTGTGATTGATTCCATTTGTTTTAACTCACATCTCTACCGATTCTTTGATGATGTTTGAAAGCTTATCACACTTTTTTCTCCTGCGCTACTTTCGTTATTTTACGAGGCCTAGAGATTACTTACAATTCCTATGTTTTTCTTTCTATTATTTCTGTGTTTCACAATTACCTGCAATGTGCCAGGTGATGATGTCCAATTCCATTATCAGTTGGTCTACCCAGTGGTTTACAGTCATGCCTTCAACATTATAAGTATAGTCTTCATGTTCGATTTGTCTGATGTACAAGACTCTGTCTCACTTGGACAGCGTCTCCTCGCACATTTCCCATAGGCACAAGAAGCAATATGGTTGGACATTCAGCAAACGATGATCCAATGCAAACGCCTCGATATTTATCAGGTTAGGCAGTCATATGAGATTTGGGAAGGTGATTTAATCAACCAGTTGACTCTATTTTCTGCTCAGCATTCAGATCGTTATTGCCATTTCATTCAGTGTAATTGGTAGGTCTCTAAATATCAACAGGGGGTTACTATGTTCTGTACTGTTTAGGATGATATTTCATATATCTATAGGGTCTTTCCCCATACACCACAAGGGACGTGCATTGTGGCAAAGAGATCTTATTCGTATTTTTTACATTCTAAGTGGTAACTGATTATGAAAAGGACACACCTCTGAAAATGGCGTTTATCACTATGTTTTATAGAACAAATCAAATTAAAGGGTATTTCTTATTGAGTCGTAACTTTCAACACGCATAAATAAATCGTTTATCTGATTTGTTTTTTAAGACTACTTAGCAGAGGTTATTTATGGGTCCAAACTGGAAAAAAAAGTTTTTTAAACTTGATTTTTACTTACGTCTCTTTTATGATCATTCCCTCGCTTGCAGCATGCGTGGTTTGGTATTTTCACAATCGCTTATTCGCTTTTTGGGGAACTTGACTTACGGGAGATTCAATCTTAACCGTCAAAAGTGATAGAAAGTCTTTAAAACTTGATTAAACAAAACATAATTTGCCATCGTAGCATAGAAAAAGAAATAATAACAATAATATTATTTTTTTAAATTAATTTCAATGATATTATAAGAAGACCCCGTATGGTAAGGACAGTCATAAGTTACAAGGTTGCTAGCCTTTGGTCTCTGGTTGAGACATGGCTGGTGATTTACATGAGATTGAATCAAAGCCAACATCAACAACAAAATTAATTAGCAATAATTATAACAACACATTGACAGCGTGAGAGAGATACGGAAATGGTAAGGTGCTAACCAAAAGTGTCGGAAATTTGTCTAAGTGTGAAAGCAATTACTCAACTTAACATTTTATTTCCACTCTCTCTTTTGAATCAGTCGTTTGATGGAACGGACACAGCTTACAAAGTGTAGTGGCAAAGCCCAGTACTACATCTAGTTGACTCACGCTGTTTGAATCCCCGAATACATATATTTATGTATTATTGCATCATCCACAGACAGCTGTTTCGATGTATTACATCTCTCCAGTGTGGCTATAGACTTTCCATTATATATATATATATATATATATATATATATATATATATATATATATATATATATATATCGTTTTTAGCAATTTCCTACCGTTGATGATATTTGATCACAGCGGTCAATATCAAAAATACGTTATTTAAATGAGAATAGAATGTTTGTTTTCGTATTTATAAGAATAATACACAATGTGTATAAATATAAAAAGGAAAAAATGTATTTCTATGAATATTTATGTTACATGTATTATTGAGAAGAACAGACAGTTGTCAAGGGATATTCTAATCCACAGGTTCCTATCAGCTTATATACGCAAACCCCTTTGCTATCAAGCAAAAAATAAATCTCTTATCTACCTCTCTCATTATCTCTCTCTCTCTCTCTCTCTCTCTATATATATATATATATATATATATATATATATATATATATGTATCTGTCTCTGAGAGAATATTGAATAAGCGTTGCTATCAAAGACGGCAAGGGTTTCTATCCTTTTCTAATATATGTGCATCTATTTATGTATCTGTTCCAGCGCTCCTGACCATATCGTTTTATTCACAGATGTGAAAAGCGGCATTAATGCTTCATTAGCCCCGTTCTGAAAAAAATAAACTCTTTTGACGTTTTTGGAGCCTTATATCTACAGGTTTATGAATATCATCTAGAATCTACAAATTTCTCGATGGAGTTTTACTCTATTTTAGACGTGTTCCAGTGGAAAACATCAGATTAGTTACAAGTAAAATTTATTCTGACCAAATAAATCCTACGATTGAATTTATTTTACGTGACTCCGAACTTAGATGCAACAATCGTTCAATTGTTGACTAGGATGGGGAGTATTTATCCGTATTGTCTATTAAGTATCTTTTATGTTGTGGATAACATTTTCTCTTGAAACCCATGATTATATTATCGGAATAACAGTAAGAGTTTATTGTACATAAAGTAACGGAATGAACATTCCAATATCAGATGCTACATTGCACCCTTTGCTTCTCAAGGGTTAGAATTATTTACTGAAATGGAAATGTTTGTTATTACCATTCGTGTTTGAAACAACGAACTATCGGCTTTTGGGCGAAGCTTTGATGTTGAGATTTTTCTGTAAACGGCCATTGGTTTATTGCACACACGGTTTTGGTCTGTTTTCAATGTGTCGAATGAACGTTCGTTGGCAAATGTCTGAGTACTGCAAGTTAGAACAGTGTTTAGTGTTGAGTAGCCAAGTGAAACTGGAGGAAATTGAAAACAGACCAAATTGGACATACAGCAGAGATGAAATATGGAATTCATTATCGAATAGTGTACGATATGAGAGAGCATTAGTCATTCATTTTATTTATCTCAGTTAATATATACGTGCGCGCACACACACACAAAGAGACTCAGGGACACATGCAACTATACAGGAGTGGGGCAAAATAAGGGAAACCCAATTTTGATAATCGATTTCTATCAATTTTTGGAGAATATTTTTAGTATGGAATTTGCCCTCTTTCAACGTTATTAACATCTGTAATACGTTGATGATTTGATTCAGTATCTAGAGGAATTCTGAGCCATTCCTCGAGGAAGATCTGATGGAGGGAATCAGCATCTAAGTTGCTAATCCATTTGACCCAATAGATGCTCCATTATATTAGGATCTGGTGATTGAAAAAGTCAATCGTAGTATTGAAGTTCACTTTCGCTCATTTCAAACCGATTTCTAACAAATCTATGGACATAAAGTGGTGTGTTATCATCCTGAAAGATGCTGCCGCCATCGATAAATGGTGCTTGGGAATATTAATGGAAATAATGATAATACCTCATCTCAAAAATTCCGAGATATAACATATATATATATATATATATATATATATATATATATATATATATATATATAGAGAGAGAGAGAGAGAGAGAGAGAGAGAGAGAGAGAGAATCCCGAATATCAATACCAAGTTTAGACATCTAACATTTTTCAGCATAATATCGTACCATGTCAAAGTACTTGACCCAATGATTTCTATTGGTCACATGGATAAGTATACAAGTTTAGATCATAATTCAGACTGAGGACTTATTAACCCAGACTCATAATATATATATATATATATATATATATATATATATATATATATATATATATATATATATAAATTCACTTCCCCCAACCCGATATATATATATATATATATATATATATATATATATATATATATATATATATATATATATATATATATATATATATATATAACAGATCGACTGATTGCGAAAGAAACGATTATTTACATGATCAGATCTTTGTAAATGTATTCCTGTTGGTTAGCTTTTAAAGTTTTATATATTTCCACAATCGTCGATCATTTTCAAGAAAATAGTATCTAAAATGTAATTAATATTGATTTTATGATTTGAATTTCATTCTCTAAGCATCAATTCTCCAACTTGAATAATCCTAACTAAAACAGTTCAAATATCTTTTCCAAATGCATTACTGAAACTAATGCAACCATAACATTTTTGTACTGCAGTTTAGTGAGTTTTTAATGTTTCAAATCATTAATTGACTCCCATTAGAATGATTGAGATATAAATCCTTCATCGATTTATCATTTTTAATGTAAGCACTTTTAGGTTCTGTGCAATTTTTATTGAGATCTCATAAAAATAAATAATGGGGTCCTATCATAAAAAATGTAATTCTAATAACTTTTTCTTCACAAATTATCATTCTCATTGAAAAAAAAATTAATAATCACTCAGTAAATACCAAAACTGCTATTGAATTTGACACCCTAGCTGAATTATAAGTTTTTATAACGTTAGTGTATATATGGCACCAAAAATTTCTAGTTAGTTGTATTAATTTGTACAACAATATTTAACTGTAATTCATAAAAACGCACCCATCAACTTTACACTTCGAGTAGCTGGATAGCCTGTTTCTAATATATATATATATATATATATATATGATTATTGTGTCGTTCACAGACAGCTGTTTTGTTGTATTACAACTCTCCAGTGTGGGTATAGACAATCCATTATCCCATCCAGTACCATGACGAAGGATTGAAACCTTCGCTTCAGACCTGGGGCCGGTATCCCATCGCTGAGCCACAGAATTGAAGCGATATATTTATTTGGCTTAAATTTCCCATCCACCAGAATGCTCTATTCCTATGGAAGAGTGTTGCATAAGCTTACAATGAACGTGTTACCTCACTTAAAGAGTGTTCAACCCTGAATAGAGAAGCGTTAATTATTGTGTCATCCACAGAGAGCTGTTTCGTTGTATTAAAACTCTTCAGTGTGGCTATAGACAGTCCGTTATCCCATCAATGTGTGTGTGTGTGTGTGTGTGTGTGTGTGTAAAGAGACAGATATCAGGTGACAGGTCACTGCTTTCAAAATGTTTGTATCCAAACTGTATGGACATCTCTGACATGTCACTCAGCCAAGAAAATACATATTTTAAGGATATTCTGTTACTTCACAGTGTGTGTGCGTGTGTGTCTATGCATGGCTAGAAATGACCTAGAACCGACTCGTATGACCTCTGAGGTCAACCACACATTGATTATTAGTTAGATTGACCACTGTACAATCTATAAGCAAAATATTAGGTCGTTAAGCATCGTAGTTTTAGCGGAAGTGAGACACAAATAAACAAACAAATAACATTCAAATATATATATATATATATATATATATATATATATATATATATATATATATATATATATATATATATATATCCCTGGTCAGTAATAAGGGTATAAGGAAAAGGATCAATTTCATTTCGAGAGAATTTTGAAATCACTAGAACAAAATACTTGTCCTGTCATTGTATACTGTCTGTTCACGCATAGGATCATTGATTACATCAAGCCCTGTGAATTTGCTGTTCTATTGAATTTGTCAATAGTGAATCGTGAACTTTTAAAAGGTTGGATAAACATCCAACGTTTTGATATTGGAAGAATGCACCAGCTTCCTTCTTGAAAGCCGGAAATTAGTTTGGTTCTAGCAAAAATTACTAACCTCAGTCAACGATCACGCCCCCTGTTTGTACGATACTTTCCCATGTAGCTGACAGGAAGGAAAGAATTCCATTGAGACAACGTTCTTCTGCTTACTTTCAATAAGCGAAGACGTTGATTGTTGTTCGAATTTTCTGGGCTTTTCTTTCTTTTCTATGGATTCACACACGGCAACTGTGACTTAGTAATCGACGAATCTTCCTTGGGAATGCCTATAGCAATCATTTTCTGCGACAAGCATTCTTAGAAAGCTTGCAAATTCCGTACTTAAGTCACTTTTCAAGACTGCCTATACCAAGCCAAGTAAAATTTAACTTTTCTTATCTCTGTTATTCTTCTTATCACATGACTAGATCCTGTTCCGTTGTATGTGTACGTTTCGAAAATCAACCGTTGATTAACATTGACGGATAACACATAAAAAAAAAAAAATATCTTGGGTGGCAAAACTGTGAGTGAATCCCCAATAAGCTTGAATCCATGTAGTGTGTATGCAAATGCATGTCATTTCCAATCATGTAAGATGCAACTCAATGACTTTATGGTTTTTGGTGGTGCGTGTGAAAGAAGAAGAAGAAAAAAAAAACGATTGGGAAATATCATGTTTGAAATCCGGGTCTCTGGATTCTTTTTTTTTCCCGTTGACGAGGAAAGTCTGTTGCGTGGGAAGACGGACCCAAGAATGAGATGGGAAATCTGATATCAAAAGTCCGTCTTATGCGAACTGGCATGTGGTAGTATCTTACATAAGATCCTGAACATTCTGTTTTGGTTCCATCTCATGTTTTTCCTCGACTCCTGAAAAAAGATATCTTACTGTTATTGTTTGCCCTGGGTGCCGAGGAGGCAAGACAAAACACAGTTAAAGAAAAAATTGGAGAAAAAAAAAAAAGGAAGTAAACAATGTGAATCGGAAGAATCCTAAAAAGTAATATCATGATAAAGGAACAAGTTTTTCACCGTGTATCTGCAGAGAGCATGGCATCATCAAGAATGAAAACCAAAACCAAAAAGTGTTGGTAAATATCACGTAGTGTAGAGTATTGGAACCAAACATTCTGACGAATATCTCTTTGATGATTTGCACTAATAACTAATTTTACAAGTCATGAAAGCAATGATAACAACAAAAAAAAATACCGTATGCAAGATGCTTCTTCCAACATCAAATACCTTGTTAGTTCCGATAAGAGGTAAAGAAAATGAGAAAAAGGAAGCTGAGATCTTATTCTTTATAACATTTGTCATTATGTATGTCCGTAACACTTTCTTGATTCTGTGTCAGTGGCAATACAACTGTCCTAAGTTATGATGCATTTCTGTTTTAATCCGCTACGATGCATTTTTATAAAAAGATGATTTAAAATGCATTTCTATGATAAAAGTATTTACTTTGTATCTATATCATAAAATCATTACAATGAAGTACTGCATTTAATCATTTAGCAAAGCATTTATATTTCTCATATATCAGCAAAACTCTGTACGTAATTCTGACACAATGTTTTAAGTACTGACGTTCAACTTCTGATTTTCGAAGTACATCTATAGTAGGATTATACTGCATATATATTATATTCTTGCCCTCCCAAAGTAAAGATATGGGTGGTTTAAGAGCGCTGTCTAGAACTCCTGATAGGTTGGTGAAGCAGGATCGAGATAAGACTGCTTCTTTGTGGACGCAGATTCGAGTCACGCACGGCCCTCATACTTTTTTATTCATTCATTCATTTTCGATATTGTCCGTTTGATTTGCCACTTGGTTAGTTCCGGTGACGGACGAAATATGTTTCCAAATGAATTGTCTTTACAATCATCGCGTTCAGTCAGACATGAACTCACCAACATAATGATGTATACATTGTATAGATGATAATTTTATTCTGTCAGTCAGGCTTCCACTAATTTCTTACCACAAACCATCGCTTTCATGCTGATTTTTATGCGATAGTCTCAGTTCATTTATATCATACTTATAACAGCTCAGATCTAGCGTCAATTCCTGACCACTGATAATCCCCTCTTCCTTTATTTCAAAACAATTTTACGATAAAATTATCTGAAGATCAATTTGGTATTAAAATCAATCTCAATTTAATTCTATACAAAACCATAAGCAACGCACTTACATCATTCATAAGAAGAAGCTAAGCAGAAATACGTCTCCCAGTACTTATAGCTCTATCAAATAGATGCTGTCAACCCTAACCCTGAGACTGTTTTTTTTTCAATTAACCTGTACAAAATATTTCTTCAACTACATTCCCTTGACTTCTTGTAACGAGAAACAAAGGGGGACAACTGAAAGAACGAGCAGCCTAACACCTAATTCCTTGATGAATGATCACAGACTTCCGTGTAATAGATTTTCAAATTTTCTTTGCATCTCGTTCCTTCGCGTATTTTACTACCACAGTTTACACACAGTATACATAAGCTACTGTCCTTTTACTTTTTTTAAACTTCTGACTGTAGTAGAAGTAGCAGCATTTTTTTTTACCAATGTACTGTTTTGTATTGTCAATATTGTTTTTAAAATTAATGGCAAACTTCATCAATTATTGAATTTTATCGAAATTATCAAAAGTATTATTGGACTCGAGGAACACATAAAATGTCTTAAAACCTTGGATTTGTTTACAATTTTACAACAAAAGTGACAACAAATATCATTATAAAGAAACAATCAGCAAAACTTCCCACGAATAAATGAACTTATAACATCATATAGGTACGCAATCTTGACGCTCAGAACGA
This sequence comes from Thysanoteuthis rhombus, assembly GCA_963457665.1. Taxonomy (NCBI): domain Eukaryota; kingdom Metazoa; phylum Mollusca; class Cephalopoda; order Oegopsida; family Thysanoteuthidae; genus Thysanoteuthis; species Thysanoteuthis major. Next base: position 28,938,398 of record OY735219.1, read on the forward strand.
GACAGGTTTCCATAACCCATGCTTTCATGAGGGCAAGCACTGTTTCCAAGCAGTGCATTATTTAAAAGTGATGCCATCTGTTTCTGTCAATTACTGTCACTGTAAAACATCAGCAACCTATCTTCAGTCATGTGTACAAACACATACACACACACACATGCATATACACATGGACATGATTATTGGATGGATAAGTTACATCCGACATTACGGTGAAAAACTTTGTAAACAACGAGGAAAACACAGATTGGATGAGTAGGTATTTATTCACGGACGTTTCGTAGGTAATAACCCGTCATTATCAGCGAAATCGGGGATATGGAGAGAAAAGCTGTGAGTGGTTGGGATGGGACTGTGTTTGACGGTCTCTCGACGACTGGATTTTGCTGAGATAAGAGTTTGTAAATCTGTCATCAGGTGGATAGACTCGTATGTAAGGGTGTGGTTAAGAGATTTTTGTTTGTTTTTTTTTCTTTGTGACGAGAATTTGTTCCCTGAGTGTGAGTGTAGGAGGGGGATTAGTTTTGAGCACGCATACAATTTAGTCAGAAAGCATAGCACATATAAAGACAATCATACTAGATTCTGCCTTTTGGCGTTCACTGTTGGGCATGGATAATCCAAAATATTTGCCCCACCTCTATATCATGGGCGTCACGGAGCCAGTACTTTCCGAATTTGTCTAGCTCGTCACGCCATCTTATTTTCTGTCGGCTACAATTTCCCTTATGATCTCTGGGGATCCATATTTGAGTCTTGATGTCAAGTGGTTGTCTGATATTCTCGCAATGAGTCCATCCCATTGCCATTTGGGCTTTCTAATGATTTTTTAATGATTTACTGCCCCATAAATAGAGTGCAGCCAATTCTTAAAGCACGTCCAAATACCAAGTGATACTGAATTGCGTACATGATATATCTACTGCCGGAAGTGCATCAGTGAGCGAAGTGGCACTGCATCTATAAAGAACATAACTGTATGCACATTATATATTTGTACAATTATGTGCATCAATTCGATTGATATACAGTTTGCAGTCATACATCAGTATATGTGTGTTCACTCATATATACAGTCTATGCTTTGGACATGACTCCATATTCGTCAATAACAATGTAGGTTACCTGCATCTATCGGCAGGTGTGTCTGTGTGGGATAGTTCATGTTGAGGCCGTTCACTCATACCTTTGAAGAGAAAATACAACTCATTAGCATCGTATTCAGTTAATACATCCGGAGATAGCCGTGGAATGGACCAACTAAATGGTTGTTTTGACAGTACAAACGACGAGATGTTCAGTCGTCTTAAAAACTCATTGAATTTTATAATTCATCAAGGACAATTTTCGAAGAACTATGGCATTATGCGACGTTATTTCATTTCAAAATTTCATATTGTAACCTTGATGTGCTATCGGCAATTAAAGGTCGTTGGGGAGGGAAAAATTTCCTTTGCAGACGCTGATTCTGATCCTGATGAACTAGAAAAATCAATTAACATTACTCTCACATTTTTTTCACACCCCATATTCTCAAATGTGGATAATTGAGCATCTTGTCGTGTTGACTTGTTCCTCGTTTGCAAGGATTAGTGAGAGGATGTTTTCTTCGTTTATGACCTCGAAGATAGCGGTGGAGCCCGGTCACTCAGTCGTTGACTTTACAGCATTTAGGAAAAGGGAGACAGTGGCCTTGAGGAAGAGTCCGCTCCATCAGTCCTTTTCTCCTGTCCCCAACTGCAGCTCATCCGTCATCTTCAAACTTGAGGCTGGCGCCGTTGGTGCAGCGATGTCAGCTTTTTTCTATTGTTTGCTTCTTGGCGCCAAGATTGATGATTAATGCTGACTAGTGAAAGTTCCTTCCGAGCTCCTCATGAAGCACTTTATGGGGGTCCCTCAGAATCCCTTTTTTTGTACGAAGTTAAACAAAAAAACAAAAGTAGCCTTTTGTGCTCGCCAGCTCTCCATACTTGCAACAAGTACCAAACGAAACAGCTGGTATTTCAATATAGTTGCTATCGATTGATAGACTTCTCCCATGGCTACCTCGTGGGAATTGTTCTCAATTAAAAGAGTCACCTAATGAAAAAGTATATTCAGGGGGTGGGGATAAGCTGTGTTACTACTTCCAACTTGATCTTCAATTTAAAGTAAACAAACAAACTATGCAAGCATCTTACAGCCTGTGAATAGATGATACAATAACCCCTTGATAATTTGTAAAACATTCGTTACATGTGGTTTATCTGATAGTCGTAAATCCAATCTCTGTGTCACACAGTGAGAGGCACATACATTAGGTGAATTTTTATCTAAAACTTTCCCTGTATCAAGTTCGATCTATGTGATTAATGCAGGGGTTATGTGCTATGTGCATGGAAAAGGAAGGGAATCATGTTCAAAAACCATATTTGTTGGGTAAAAGAAATCCTTTTTTATTATTCATCTATAGTTGTATTGATTTACCAACGTAGATATATTCGGCAGTATGATTGGGCAAAAAAAGCTTATGGCTGACCTGATCAAAAGACACGTCTCATATTCAGAAAAAAACGACTCGATTAAATGAATACATGATAGATCTCAGATGAGAGGCCTACATTTAGGTAGATGTAATATTTTGAGCTAATCATGCACTGGTCTATGATTTTCATAATTATTACTAGCGTCGTGATGAAAATAGTCAAATCATATATAAATAGATACCCTGGATCCAGACATTGATGTTAATCTTATACAAAAGGATACAAACATTGATAGATAGGCAGGTTCCGCTAACATACTTAATATACTACAGAAATAGCCGATCTCTCCACTGATATTGAGTGCAAAATATCAATTCAATAATTGAAATAGTGCAGTTGGAAATCCAAAATGAAAATGATGATTTAACTGCATTAGATTTTGTTCCATCAGATAGTCCCTATCACTTTGGATCAGAGGCTTCTTTTCCATTTATTTAACGAATCGGTTTGATTGGAGGAAGGGCAGAACCTTTTAAAACATCCACTTCATCTAAAAAGAATCTTTAAAAAATGACGTGATCCCGAGTTTTTGCTTTTAAAATTCATTCAATTGCTTTCACAGTTTGTAACCAGAGCATGGGGGATCTCTTAAATGTTGTTACACAATCGACACTTCCCAACTGCAATATCTCCAATACAATTCTTGAATAAAAACACTTTGATTAATCAAATTAATTTCAATTTCATTGAATCAAGTCAAATTGGCTCGATTTGATGTTTTCATCACACATGTTTATAAAAGCCTCGCCAAAAGAATTATTCCAAGCTTTTATTAGATTATTGCAGCTACTGAAAAGAGAATTGAATTAAGAGTAGTTTGTAACAAGTAAACTACCAAAAAGGAAATTCTATTTGCATTGTAAACAGGAAAACGATTTGAATTATGCATATTTATATGTTTGCAAGTGTAATGATCCATCTGCAAATTCTGACAATTAATTTTATTGCTGATTCCTGTCTAAGTTGAAAAATTGCACAAGATATATATATATATATATATATATATATATATATATATGTATATATATACACACGCACGTATATATATATATATATATATATATATATATATATATATATATATATATATATATGTACGTGTGTATATATATATATATATATATATATATATATATATATGTAACTGCTGCCTGGGCAAGGAAGATCATTACGGAAGAGTGATTTGCTAATGTGCTCGCACACCTATCCATCAACCATTATTTCATATCAGAAAGAAATATTCAAGATATTTAGCTGTTTTAGACATGTGCACCGAATTTCTTTTGATTTAAACCTAATGAGACAGAACAGCTGAGTGAACATAAACAGCTTCAGCCAAAATTCGGACTCAACTTGTCAATTCCTTTTTCCGTACTGATATCTGTTATGGTAGGTTGGTCTTCAAACTTCTCAAACAAAACAATATACAGGTACTACACCAGTACTGTTAGTTCGAGAACCATGCCGGATCATCCGTATTGCCAGAACAACAAATGTCATGCAATAATGAGACAATAATACTCCTGTAATTTGCAAATCTAACATCTGTGAAGGCTTAGGTTCAATCATTTCATTTGTTACCATCTGACAATATTGGTTGGCAAATACATTCAGTAACAATGGCTTGCAACCAGCAATTCCCTTTCCACAGTTTAGATGCAGATCAAGCAAAAACATGTTGACCGTCCCCAGTCGATTTAAAAGATACAGCTTGAGTAAACCCTAAAGTCATTGCTATGGCACTTGTCAGAAAGCAGATCAAGATTGTCTTCTGAATGGGAAAGATAACCCCAATAATAGAACTAGTTCACGATCAAAAAGAATGCGATTGAAAATCTGGACGAATCTTTGAATGGTGGTTTAGTTTTAAATCACAGTAAGTGTCATAAACAAGAAGAATGATAATGACTCGTCTCAAATAGCGAAGTGTCTCAAATAAAAAGAAGATCAACCCTTGGAAAGATGATGACTCATCTATAAAAAAAACCAAAAAAAAACGAATAACTCTTTGGGTGATAATGACTTGTATCAAATTACAGATACCGTCCAAAACATAACGAATACAATCAATACCAGAACAACTGGTAGGATGATAATGACTAACCTCAAAATTACAGATATTAGGATGCTTGCCCGAAAACATCACAGGAAATCCTGTAAGTATTTTATGTTGTTTGGAGTTTAAACCCTAACTCCACTGATCGACCATCTTTTATCTTTAGCACAGAGCCAATGGCGTAAACAATGTCTATCTTGCAGATTCTTGATATTCGAAGTCATTTGATAAGATCAGAAAATAAACAAAGTGATTTGATTTATATGTCTACAAACAAAGAACACAAATAATAATTGTATTATTATGTTGGAAATTGGAGTTTGGGCACAGCAAACTTGACGATGATGATGATTATTATTATAATCATCATCATCACCGTCATCATTATTGAAGAAGAAGAAGAAGAAGAAGAAGAAGAAGAAGAAGGAGAAGAAGAAGAAGAAGAAGAAGAAGAAGAGGAAGAAGGAAAAGTCTGTTGAAATACACATAAGCCCTTCCCGTTATTTTAAAGTAAGGCTTCCTCAGAGAAACCTATCGTGAGTCGAATTGTCGTAAAGCAAAGAAGCTAATTCCACTGATATATATATATACATACATACATATATATATATATATATATATATATATATACATATATATATACATACATATATATATACATATATATATACATGCATATATATATATATGTATATATATATGTATATATATATATGTATATATATATATATATATTAAGATTTTGAAAATCAGGCTTAAACGTGATGATGGTATGTTAGAATTTGTCTTCAGAGTTGGGATATATAAACGACAGGGTGCTGGGTTTAAAGGGGGAGGTTCTGCCTGCAGCAAAACATATGCAGAATACTGTAATTGCTTTTACCTTTTTTCAGTCAAATTGAAAAATCATGTGAAAAATAGTATGAATCAGAAGTAACATAACCTATTCTCTTTTGCACTTTCAAAAAAAGCCCCGCTTTTTCTATACGGCCTGTAAGCCCCTTAGAAGATCAAAAAATATAAGGAAAGAAAAGCATATAAATAACAGTAAGAGTATAATTTGTTGGTCCCATAAATTCCTGGAATGATCGATTCTATCATGGATCGTATGTCAGGCGAAGGTGGTAGAATGGATCGAGCTAGAAGCAGTGATAGAAAAATGCAACGATAATTGATCATTCTAACAACCCATACATTCATAATAAACTTTTGCCTCGTGGACTTTAAACCCGACGAAGTTAGTAGAATGGATCATCCAAAACGTCTAACAACGAAGCAACAACAATAAAATCAAAATAAATTTGAACGTGCACATGAAAAAAATGTGCAGGGGCTCACATGGAGAGACCAAGAGACAGCACGGTACATCTCTGGAAAGACAAGAGTCAGGGACATCATAGATTCCTTTGAAAAACCTCAAATGGCAGTGGACTGGCCATGTTGCAAAAATGGCTGACAACCGATGGACATCGCTACTCACAACATGGATCCCCAGAGATTACATGCGCACCTGAGGCCCGCAGAGTATTAGATTGGAAGGTGAGAAAGACAAATTCAGAAAGTACTGGCTCTGCGACGCCCATGATAAAGAAGAGTGGCGAATCCTGGGGAAGGTCTATGTCCAACAATGGACGTTGAAAGACTGATGATGATGATGAAACAACTCACACAATTATAATATTTGTTTTTGCTAAAAAGACTTTATACCTCACAACGTGTTAGAATGGAACGATCAAAATGTGAAAAATAAAAGAGGCTACTCGTCTGGACAACTCTTGGAATTAGAATGAGATTTTTTTCTACAATTTCTACACTTGAAAAAGAAGGTAAAACTGATTAGCTGGAACGAACAAAAGCAAAAAAAAAAAAATGAAAGAAAAAAGATACGATGCGTTTGATTTTTCGACAAAACTTCGAAATGATAATTACTTTTCAAAAAATCGTGGAGAGGATTCATATATAAGTTCTCCAGATGAAAGACTTCTTGGTATCATGTTCATTAGCAGAGGTAAATAGCTAAAACCGTTGCCTTCAGGGGGTTACTGGCTTGATTTGGATCCAGTATCAGTAAAATTGGTGTTTTTTCTACCATTAAGTTATGGACTAATTGATGCACCTGCGTAAATAAACACAAACTATTTGAATAGTACAGTTTATTCTGCTGTTAGTGGATAGTATGTTTCTCTTCAGCCTGGCAATTTTACAATCTATTTGTTGTTTCTTTATGAATTCATTTAATGATTGCAGAAAAAAATATTCGTGACATCTAAATTGAGCTCCAGGGAAAATATCAAACATACCCGATGCAATTACTGCAATGATGGAAAGATAATGAAAAATATTTGAAGCTGTCAAATGCAAAGTCGGATAAAAATGGAGACAGTAAGTAAGGAATGACAAAGAAGAAGAGAGAACTAGTTAGATATTTATCGAATCGGAGACATATTTTGACAACCAATAAAGAAAAGGAGAGAGATAGGTAAATACTGCAGACAGATAAATAGGTAGATAAATAGATGGATGGATAGATAGATAGATAGATAGATAGATAGATAGATAGATAGATAGATAGATAGATAGATAGATAGATAAATCGATCGATAGATGGATAGATAGATAGATAGATAGATAGATAGATACATACATACATACATACATACATACATACATACATACATACATACATACATACATACATTGGTAGGTAGATAGATAGATTGGTTGGGGGGGTAGGTAGGTAGATAGATTGGTAGGGAGATAGATAGACAGACAGATGGATAGATAGATAGATAAATAGATATGTGAGTAGTATTTGCGATAATGATATCTTTTGAATTTGTTAGATATTTACGAAAATTGAGTTAGTTAATTATAATCCACAATGTTTTTCCTAAGAAATTAAAAAAAAACGGATTCCTACTTCTAATAATACTATATATTGGTAGATTAAAATGACTGCAATCAGATGAAAAAAATTAGTGAATGTAAAGCAAACAAAAAAATATGATGAAGCTGTTACTGCAAGAGGAAGAAATTATGATGTTCCAAACACCCTTTTTATCAACAACAAAAAAAAACAAAAAAGCTGGAGTAAAGAAGCAGATAACAAATCAAATTTCCACTGATTTGGGGAAATCAGATCAAACAGATATGGTGGATTGCCGAAAGGAACTGAAAACCTTCTTTTTTTTTCTTCGTAGGTTCGTCTCAAAAGTGATATCAATCTCTTAGTCATTTTTGTTTTTTTCTAGTGCCTCTGGCTAATGTCTGCCACAAGAATCAACATAGGCCTTTAGCAATTGTAGAAAAAGAATTAGTTTACATCAGGTATTGGAATGTAAGATGAATCAATCAATGAACGACTTGCAGTAACTGCAGTTCAGATTGAAAACAAGCGTCTGGTTGGGATAAGTTAGGTTTTCTATTCCTTTTCCTTTCCTTTGAAACAAACAGAATCTCGAGAACGTACACACGCCTGAAAGAAAAAATGTCAGCGTTTAATAAGTAAAGTAGTTATCTAAAAAGTATTCCAATCCCTCATACTGGTTGTTATCAACAGTGTGATAATAGATTTGAAAAGAAAGTATGGCTATACGGCTATTCGATCTACTGCTTAAGATTATGTTGCTTTCAGCGTGAGTTCAAATCTTGTTCGAAGTTTATTTCTATTTTTCTGATGCTTACTATTAATTCAACGGTTGTAAAGTAAACGTAAACTGCAATAAAAAGAGATACGGATTGAAAGAATAGAAGATTACTCTGAAAGTTATGAAGATGCAATGCTTGCTGTATTTGTACAATAAAATAGCGTACAAAAATCAGCAACAAAAGGGCTTTTTTTTTTTAATCGAAGAAGAAAAGGATGTACCAAGGTAGCTAATTTGAACGACTACACTTGGGTGTTTTTTTCGTCTCCTGATTGTTGGGGCGTTCTGTGAATGTTGCATTCACAACGAGCCAACGTCCTCGCTCTCTATTTCTGGGACAGGGACTTATTAGAGGAAGACACATCATCGCTGGGGTAAGCAAAAACCTCTAAGGTCCAGATTTGCCCCCCCCCGCCCTGCAACTGTTGAAAGGGGGACCAGTGTTGTGGACGACATTGAAGAGAACGTGACGAAACAGCATATGGTGATCCCGCTAGAGTACTTTGCACACTATTTTGAAAAGTGAAAAAGACACTGGGATATAAATGTATTATTCCAAAGGGAGTACTTTGGAGGAAACTTGGGCACCCTTCCCATAGATTGGATTTTTTTTCTTTTGTTGATAATAAATGTCTGGATAATTTCGGGTGGGGGGACTCATACAGATGATAATTTTTTTTACTTTGTTTCCAAAAGATTCCACCGTGAAATAAACTACAACACAGCTTTCGATAAACAACTGAGGATGTCTCTAGCTCATTGCAGGTGACGAACAACAGGCAAGATCAGAATACTAATTAGATAACGATTTCACGTATCAACTACTGTTGTCTGCTCGTGATTAGATTTGGTCTATACATAATTCAGTTAGGAACGCTACTTCTCCTTGTTAATCATCTACCTGCGATGTGTTCATATTTCAGTTCAAATATAGACGTCAGCTAAATAAGATTATTCCTTTTACGCCACACGACAACTTCCAGCAGGTGCCATCAAATTCATTATAGAATTCGTGTTTCTTAAAATTGTATTTACTTTTTTTCATGTTTCTCTCATTGACGACGAACTATTACATTGAATCAAGAGACACTACTTGTGCCATGTTTTGCTCAGTGTGAGGGGAAAATTGAATGTGTCTTGGGGTTCACTCGGCTCTTCAATGCTTATTCAGCGCATATGTGTGATAATAGTTCCAGGAACAGTGATGATTTTGAAATAATGGCTGGATATATAGAGGTGACAAAAATATTTTGAACACAATCTCGAAAGAAACACAATAGAACGTGGCATTCAACTTATTTATTAAGTATAAAGCAAAATACAAACGTCAAACAATAAATAAGTTTGAGCTGTAATTTCTCCTGCTTAATGTTCAATCTTCGAGATTGATGTTCACAAGTGAATTGAGTGCATTGACATGAAAATACACAGTGTCACGGCTATGTCTGAGCTTACTCTTTCGCGTTTCATAATGCATGATGATGCAGTGTTTACTTCAAATATGTTGCCTTTTTGGTGCACCTTCTACTGCGAACCAATCTTTGAAAGTTAATCCAAGAAAGAACTAACATTTCCAATTTCCTTGTCAGATAAGTTGAGCTTCAAAGCAGGAAATATCCTGGAAAAATTACCCAGCCAGGTTTTCCCTTTCATTGCTGTTCTCTGATTGCTAAATATATGCTGTCAGTTGTTCAAGTTAGAGGGATGTATGTTGGGCAACCACCAACAAATCGTCAGGGAATCCATATTTTCCATCTGATGATGAAATAATGCGAGCCATGAATCTGTTATCCACCTGCCCCAAAGCCTCTATATTCGAAAACATCGCTTTTGGGAAATGACAGGAATGAGTGATTCTGCGGAGCTTGCTCTGTACTGTATGGTTTGACTGAATACCTAAATATCAAAAAGTTGTCGAATTTCTCTAACCTTGGACATTCAGTTTATCTGACAAGGAAATGAATAATGTCAGTTCTTGGATGACCTCTCAGAAATTCACTTTGTAGTTGAATTTGCCCAAAGACGGAAGTATTTGCATATACATTCTTCATATATATATATATATATATATATATATATATAGAGAGAGAGAGAGAGAGAGAGAGAGAGAGAGGGAGGGAGAGAAAAGGAGAGAGAGAGAGGGATAGTTGTCGCTGTGCAATCTCTGTTACGCCAATTGTTCACTCTTGCCTTGTGTTTAAACATACAGGGCGGAGAATTTGTGGACTCAGATAATGGAGACACACAAAGGAAAACTATTGCATAAGGAATGTTTGTTACATGGTTTCCTCACCCGAATGAAATTCGAATCTCATCGGTTGGGTTACCCTGGCTTTTGAGTTTACCTTTTAGAAGTTCCCCATACGCCAACAGAACTCTTTCTTTACATCTGCTAATGCAAGTGGAGAGGATATATACATTCCCACGTGTATATCTATCTGTCTGTCTTTCCATTTGGTCTCTTCGAAGGTTTTTAGTCTATTTTCGTAGAACGATTGGATTTCGGCGATGGAAGAATAAACCAACTTTTGGGGCGGATCCTGGAAGTTTTTATTGACACAGAAATACGTCTATCATTCGACGGGGAAACAGGTTAAAACGAACAGCAAATTTAAAAAAAAAAGACTAGATTTGAATTCCTGGGAAACTCAATATTGATGTATTCAAATTTATCTTCACTGCTTCAAATATTTCGATTCCATCCCGTTTTAGTTAGTATGCAGCATCAGTAGAAGTATGCACTTTTTTTTTTACTTGCCTTCCGTTCGGACTTACGATCTCAGAATCAACCAGCGATTTAATTGGCCTTGCATGATCTTGCAGTAGAATGTATTCTTCCTGCATTAATTCCTGGAACCATCCTTTTGAAGAGTGAACAACGTCAATTTCACTCCGATAGACCTTTTAGCATTAATTTAAATAATAGGGAAAATTGTAAAAAGTACCACTGCCAACGCCTGCAGCACCCTACACCGGGTGGCATACTAATATTGTTTCCAGTGTGTCAAAATACTTGCATTCCCAATGTAGTTATCCATGTAATAATTCATACAAGAAACTCTCTAAGCAACGGTATCAAATATATAATTACTTTGCGTTGAGATTTTTATCGCTAGCACTAGCATTTTTCATCAAAACTTCATTAGTGTTCATAAAATGATAATATTTTTTTTTATTATATTAAAATAGATCTTTTATCTTTTTTAAGCATCCTTCCAAGCTCTGTCTCTGTATTCGAGGTAATAATTTCACGTCTTGTTTCTTGACGAAAGATTTTTCACTAAAGAATCGATAACACGTGGTTTTGAATAATGAAAAATATAGGCAAAGACCGAAAATTTCAAAAAAAGACATAGAGATACTCGCTGTATAATTCATGTTTAATTAAACTTTCTATCCACATTCCAAATGAGAAGTGTGACAAGTGTCTTCAACATGAAGTGCTCGTCTTCTGACAAGTTATAGGAATTTATTAACATCATTCATTTGGAGTGTTTACGATAGAAGAAGAGTTCCAAATGGTTGGAGCTGAAACAAGAAAACGGAGGTGTCATAATGACATTCAAACTATTTCTATTTGTATTTCATTGGAGCAAGGAATAAATGAATAAATGTAAGAACTGAATAAAGTTTATTTGAATTTTCCTACACTGCAACGGGAATATACATACAACACTCATACAAATTATTATGATTCTTGTAAATAATTAAATGAAAATGGAAAAAAAAAGCAGTGGGGGGGGGCAAAGAGACCAGAAGAAGGAGAATAAAATTACAGATAAGTTCGAATACGAACAGGGAGAATAAGAAGAGGATGTACAAAATATGAATGTACGTAATAATACAAACCAATGAATTTAGATCCTCCAGACATTGTCTCTAACAATAACTTCAATACTGAAGAGTGTGCTGAAGTATCGAGGACACTTGCTGTCACTTTATCTCCAGTGTATGCATCTAGTAACTATCAATGTAAAGACCAAATGATCACAAACGATATAACTTATTCTATTTTTAATGATAATAATAATAAGTTATATAATTAATTATAGTGCAACCAAGAGATTTTCATATAAAAGAAGCTCAATCTAAGAGAGAAGACGGTATTTGATAACCATAATCGAGAAAAAGAGGGTCTGTCAGATCTCAGACCTAACCGTGTCAGCAAAAAACGTGGAGATCATAAAAGAAGGCGAAATATTTGTTGAATAATAGCACCTCGCCCAGTATCTGCTGAAAATGTATTCGGTGGAGGTTAAGGCACAGAGGTCAGTTCAGATGATTTTTGTTTTGCCTTTTTGACTTTGTGAGTCCAGTTTGGACGAAAGTTAGATTTTGTTATTCTTTTCATGTCTAGGGTTGCAAATTCAAGTGTTTACTTGAGAGTTGAGTTACTTTAGTTGAGACTGACTTCAAGAATCGAAAAATTGAAAAATAACATCTGAATTGGCAACACTGGGTTAGGGTTGTGTCCATGATAGTTGGTAAACTTGGAATGTTGCCAGAACTCCAAAAGCAAGACAAGATAAATTATGAATTCTAAGAAGAGTTGAACATGTCCAGACAACGGCGTCGTTTGTGTCTCTGAGGATACTGAGAAAGATGCTGGAGTTTTCAGGAGACATATCGTTACTTCAGTTTCAGTGGTAACCACAGACAATCAAGTTTGAACATGCAAATCTATGAAATAATGACTAGTCATTCCATAAATCAGTCACGAAACCAACGTCTTTAGGTAGCGTTCCATATTTGGCTGATCAATTAATGAAAAGATAAGAATGTGACCGATGAATAAAATTATTGTCTTGCCTTTTCACAAGACAAGTGTAAACATTGCCGGACATGAATAAATGGGATTAATTTAGAATAAACTTGCATTTTAAATTGAGAAACCCTCTGAAAACCTTATTGAGTAGGAATCTAAAGTAAAAAATAGGAGAAAAAAAGTTTTCCTCGCCGATATAACAACGGATAAAGGCTTGAATTGCGAGCTTGTAATTTCCTATTCGCACTAACGAGAATCCTAGTAACGTTCATCACAAATTAATCTTCAAACATAAAAAAACGCCGATAATAAACTTCTAATTTGAATCTATAAATCTGTTCATCAATCTATCTATCTATCTAATTATAAAAACAAAAATTCTATTCTCATTTAAATAACGTATTTTTGATGTTAACCGCTGTGATCAAATATCATCAACGGTAGAGAATTACTAAAAACGATATATATATATATATATATATATATATATATATATATATATATATATATATATATATATATATATATATATATATATATATATATATCAACAATATGTGTATTTTATGTGATGTCCAACCAGGTATTTGAATCTGGTTTGATTCAAGTCGTTCATGATGATGGATGTGTTCTTATTAGGTTTGATTCAATTAATACATACTTTAAATCTGATCTGTTATTGCTGCCAGAGGTCCAATTGGGAGAAAAAGCTGAAAAAAAAACTCTGTAATGTGAGTTTTCGGCTAGTGAATAGATAAAAGCAATTTCTTCTATATCCGATTCCGTGAAAAATACTATTAAACTGTCGATTTTTTAAATCGATTTAAGTGCCATAATCTTTTGACACTTGTAAAACATTTTCATAACCCCTGAAAAAAAAATTGCACGTTCATTCTGTTTACTCTTCTGTTGAGATTTTTTACGGAACTTTGAGAACTGATAAGCCACTGGTCTTTTAACACATATTGGCAAGGCTGCCAACTTAGCGTCTAAACGTCGCTTCAAATGGTTGCTATTTGCACATCTCAGAAGTGACAGCCAAGGCTTTTAGCTTTTTCACTCAATTTTGGAACAAACAGGGAACATTAACCCATAACTCATACACGTCTAATTCCCTTTCCACTTTTTTCCTCTCTTACTTCTTTATTTTATTCCATTCTCCTTTTCCAACAGTCTCTCCCTCAATCTGTTTATCAATCTATTTCATTTTGTTCATATCTGCCCTACTATCTATTGATCTATTCATCAATCATTTCATTCATATACGTCTATCAATCAATCGGTCTATCAATCTATCCATTATGGTTTATTCAAATTTATCTATATCAATCAGTCTCAGTATATAGTTATATTTTCATCTCAGTTTATCCATATATGTCTATTTATCAATCTATATATCCGTCTCTCTGTGTCTGTCTGTCTGTGTCTGTTTGAGTGTGTGTGTGTGTCTCCCTCTCTCTCTCTCTCTCTCTCTCTCTCTCTCTCTATATATATATATATATATATATATATATATATATATATATATATAATTAACGCTCCCTTATTCAGGGTTGAGCACTCTCCTCGTTCATTTTAAGCTTATGCAATGCTCATCTAGCTTGGAATAGAGCACTGATGAATGAGGAATATATACGATAAATAGATATATCGCTTAAATTCAACCTCACTGACTGTAAGTTTCCGTGGAATAGAGGGAGGATACCAGCTTCCAGGTTTGAAGCTAAGGTTTCGATCTTGCCTGGTGGTACTGGATGGGATAATGGATAGTATATAGCCAAACTGAAGAGTTGTAATACAACGAAACAGCTGTCTGCGGATGACACAATATGTTTCTCTCTCTCTTATATATATATATATATATATATATATATATATATATATATATATATATATATATATATATATATAAAGAAAGTAAGAAATATATATCTAACCCGACAGAATAATTATTAGGAAATTATTACAAATTATCAATGCAGTGAGCAAAACAATACGATAATTCAGTTCGAGAAAATTTAGTTCCTAAACTGTCTTTCGTTATTCATATTGTTGAATACTAAAATCTATCATGTATCACGCTGTCGACAGAGGAATAATATGTACGTAGGAATACGTAAGCACAAGTAGTTCTGAGACAAACAGAACACATAAACAAAACCGGTCAATTAGCGGAGAAGGGAAGGATTGGGAAAAGGATGCTCTTCAGACTTTCAAACTTACCGTTCCCTGTCAATTATAATTACTTCTCCAAAGAAAGGGAAGTGCACGCCTTACTTTCACAAAATAGGTTGTTGGAAACAGGGAAAAATCAATAAGGCAGCACATATCAACATGTCGACTGAATTTATGCCAGATAAGTTAGGAGTTCAACCCAATGTGACGAAGAAGTGATCGACATCCCCCGAATCGTACTTTGTAACATAGCTACCATTGGGACATTCTGTTTCATACCATCACTGGAAAATTACGGTCACCATCATAAATGGATAATAAATATGAAAAAAACCGTAGAATGAATCAGTCAAAACATTGTGTTTATAACACAAGCAGCAAGGAGTTCAACCGCCGAAAAAAAAGTCTCTTTGTAACTTAAAACCAATTTTACGTCATAGGGTGTATAACCAATGCATCCTCCTAATAGTCACTTATGGAGCTGAAACATGGAACCTAACCAAGGGACATATCCACAAATTGAGAACCACGCAATGTGCACATGAGAAAATTATGCTGGGCCTCACATGGAGAGACCACAAGACAGCACGGTACATACGGAAAAAGACAAAATTTAGGGACATCATAGAATCCATTAAAATTCTCAAATTGCAGTGGGCTGGCGATTTTGTACGAATGACAGACAACCAATGAATATTGCAACTTACGGTATGGATCCCCCGAAATCACATGCAGAACTGAGCCAGGCAGAATATTAGATGGAGGGACGACCTGGACAAATTCAGGAAATACAGGCTGCGTGACGCCCATGATAGAGAAGTGTGGCGTATCCTGGGGAAGGTCTACGTCCAACGACGGATGTTGAAAGACTGATGATGATGATGATGATGATGATGATGATGATGAGGAGGATGATGATGATGATGATGATGATTGCTCGTTTTCCATGGAGTTAGGGTTACTTGTTTGTGTTTTTCAATTTTTGCCCTCTTTATTTTCTCATTAAAAGTTGCAGTGCTACATGAAGATTCTTTGTACCATATTTTCAGCAAATGAGATTTATAACGGACACTGAACTGTTTTGTGACTGTGATTGAACATATAAATTTGAAGTGAAGCAATACAGACAGCTTTCTTAGTTGACTTTTTGAAAAAAATTAAGAGCTCTCATAGTTAAAATACTGTTATTGCCTACCATTATATTACATAGATGAATAGATACATAGGTAGACTAAGAGGTACATACATACATACATACATACATACATACATACATACACCGTCAGTTCTCAAAATGCGCACCTTCACAATGAGTTGGTATATTAATAAAACTTTAAAGAATACAACGACATTGACAGAAATATATTGTCTATTTATTTCTATGACACAATAGTCCCTTCAAAACACTTAAGTCTGCAAAGTCCTATTTCAGGATTGCAATCAGCTGCCCTATTAATTTCTTCCCCGGTCTGAAATCTCTTAGGAAAAGACAGAAGTCATAGAGAGCCAAGACTGGCTTGGGGAGGGGGGGGGGTTCGAGATCTTGATAATTCAACGTTGTCCAAAAATCCTGTACGAGACGTAAACAACAAGTATGCTCAGTCTCTCCGAATATTATTCAAAACCCTGAAATAGAATCTCACTGCAAACTGCGTCGTCCCAGTGGAGAGTGTCTATCTATGTATTGGCAGTAAAGTTTCCTCTGGTTGGATGCAAAGTTACATGAGCACCGCGCAACTTCCATTTTTGATATCCAAAATGGCTGGATACTTTCCTTCTTAGCCACATACCTTCATACGTGCATTCGTTTGTGGACAATAGCGGCTTGATGGCAGTTTGGAATAGAAGATTCTTTTTCATCAATGATTTTCAAGCTTTTTTTTAACCCAACCAAGAGACAGACCTGTAAATCGAGAACCATGCAACGTGCACATTAAACAATTATGCTCAACCTCACATGGGGGATGGCACAATATATCTGGAAGAAGACAGAGTCAGGGATATCATTGAACCCATTAACAAACTCAAATGGCAATGGGCTGGTCATGTTATAATAATGGCAGACAAACGATGGATATCACGACTCACGTCATTGATCATCAGAGATCACATGCACAATCGAGGCCGGCAGAGTTGTAGATGGAGATACGAGGTAGATAAATTCTGAAAGCACTGGCCCTGCGACGCTCACAAAACTGAAGTTTGGTGAATTCGGGGAGAGGTCTATGCCCAACGCCGGACGTTAAAAGACCGATGATATTTTCTCGATGACTCAGATGCATCATGCTTCACCAGCACCGAACGGTATTTTAATCACTCAATTGCTCGGCTGTCAGATAGCAAGACCCGTCTCCCAGCGCAACACCGGCCTCAATCAGCAAACCTGCCAATAACGTACCAGCCGTTACCAATGCGCTGCGAACAGGCGCCGAGAATAATTTGACGTAATTCACAAAAATAAACACGCAAGCCGTGAGCAATGTGTTCCCACCAAAGCGTTTCGCAAACATTGTCATGGAGCCTCGTTCTGATGTAAGCGGGGATATGTTTGTGAAGATATCCAGGTGGAGTGTTTTCGGTGTTGACTTGGGGATGAGCAAGAGGAGCAGGTTGATTGAACATCCTCCAGGAATGTGGTTCATGGGTGTGATGGTGAGTCTTGAGATCCATGTCGGGTTAGTGACAGGGTCGATAATAGGAAATCGTAGGAACAGAGAAGCCAGTAAGAAGACATACGCTGTCGTCATTTCGCTGAGTATATTTGCGATCTTTAATTACTGACACCAGGCTGGCGTAGTGGTTTATTGTAAAGAGCTCAGATCGAAATTCAACGTATATTCGTATATGCATGTGGCCGAGCGTATATACACGTACAGTTTGAGCAGGGCATAGGCATACACATATTCAATAAGTACATCATGATGCATTCAAACACATATGTGTGTATATGTGTGTGTGTGTGTGTGTGTGCATACATAGTTTTTGGAATATATACAAACCTGTGCACGCACGCACACACACATACACACACACATATCTATCTTCATATATATATAACACATAATACATATGGTACATATCAGGCTAGCAGTATAACATAATATAATAATAATATATTAATGATATGAAGCAACTTCTGATATGTAATGGACTTATTTCATGGAATGCTCGATACATACAACGTTTTACTGTTGAAGTTAAGTTGTTTTATAGTAAAGTTGGAAGTAAATATTGGAATAGTTGAGACATGAGCTAGTTTACGTAGCGAATCCACATTTTACTATATATATATATGTGTGTGTGTGTGTGTGTGCATGCACGCAGGCATGTTTGTGTGTGCGTGCATGTGTGTGTGTATGTGTCTGTGTGTGTGTGTGCTTGCATACGTTTGTTTACGTGATATACATAATCATGTACCAAAGTAAAAATGACACAATCTTGCAATGATGGCTTGAAATCAAGTATCAAAGTTAAATTATTCTTTCAAGATAAATCCATCAGTTAGTGAAATAGAGAAAACCTTTTTATTACAATGAATCAACATACATATGTTTGCTTGTACATGATGCATAACTTTTTTCTGATGAATAGCACGTACTCTCTTTATAAAAAGCCAACCTTTTCTATATGTTTTCGCCTGTGAAATAGACGATAAAAATATTTACTGGGAGGTCTTTTTACAAAAAAAAAACGAAAAAAATCATTTTGAAACTAATTTGGTATAACAGATAATTTGGTTAACATAGTTTCTCAAACAAATTTATTCACACATGCATCTCTAGTGAAGAAAATAAAAAATACTATTCAAAATCCTACGAATCCAAATCAGAATTAAGAAATCAACTGGTTACGTTTGTTAATGATATTTAAATTTCGAGATGCTTATCGATAGTACAACACACAATTTTGACTCATGACATTCACACGCATGAAAGAACAGAAAGTGGCAAGACAAAGCGAAAAAAACAGCCTTCCCTGCCGTCATAGCTGCCCCTCCCTGAAGAAAAAAAAAGGTTGAAACCAGCTTTTTTTACAATTACTGGGGAAAAACCACTGTACCACCCTCTGCACGAGACGACTGAAAAAATGCCATTTGAATGATAGAAATACCCAAGAAGCGTTCGTACCAAGATGTACATTGATTCAGTCGGGATTCACCAGCAGTACGAACAGATACGTATTTTTAATAAATGAATGAAAAACGTATCCAGAGATAGCATAATCTGTTCCTGTTATGTTTCCTCATAAACAATATTTCTCTCATTAATCTTGAATTGAAATACAGTTTATATGTATGAACTGTATTTAGTAGAAAGATATGAACAAAAAAATTATCAATACGAGGAAATATGTGTTATAATTAATTTGATCAAAAGTACCTTCCAGAAGGTACTTTTATATTGGTTTTTTTTTTCAATTCATCTTGAACCGAAATGTTGATATTAGTAGTTTTCGTTTTCCCCTTATTTCAGATGTAATTGCATTCACCCGTAATTGGTAACACCAATTTCACAATAAAAAAAAGTTTTAGTTAAAATTATGAAAAATGCCTTCTGGAAGGTACTTTTGTCCGAGTACTGTGCATTTTTTCTTGTCGACTAGTCACATGTGATAAGAAAATCAAGTTTGAATGATTTTCTCACTTATTGAATTTATGCTAGAATGAATAATACATGAAAAGCTTTTCCATTGTCTGAATGTTCTATTTTTGGTTGTGATGTTTACACTGGAGCAAAATGTTTGTGAATAAATGGTTGAAAATACCAAATTAGGATGAAATTTGGATTGCGTAGACAAATTCCTCGGACAGAAATGTAATTCTGATCTTGTTCTTGGTTATTACTAATGTATTTTTCTCATCTTTCCATTTTTTATATAATTTTGTGTCGAATTTCATTTCGCTGTCTTTGTGTATTTTTTCTTGTCTCGTTAAGAACATTATGACTTCATATGAAGTCCAAAGAGAAATCATTGAACTTTAATATACTTTTTGCTATTTTTCATCTGTCTACGAAGAAAAATATAGTCAGAGGGGGAGCTAGTTTATGGCAACCGTTGAAAATGATGAATGCAAGCCGTTGCAGTAAAAGCACCTCATAGAAAGTATTGGAACGAATTATAATGAAGTTGGTCAGACTGATTACGTATATGTTAGGCATACAGGCTGCACCAATGGAGCTAGATGGATGAAAATTCAAACACTTACTCTTTATTATGTCTTTAAAAAAAATTATTCTTTGTTGTTGTTTTGGCTTTTTGCTTTTTTTTAGAATCAACCCAGATTCTTTTTTTTATTGGTAGAATCAATTTGCAATTTAAGTCTGTGCTAAATTGGTAACTTAGTTTTTTTCCGACCATGTTCACACATTTTTTCAAACGTTTTAGTAATCACCAATGAAAATGCGACAGAAATAATACAATCATTGATCACCCTTTTCTCCATTTTTAATTGATCAACCCCAACGCTGCGAAAACAAAATGGTCATATGCCTGTTTCTATTGCATGACTATCCAGATCTATCTATTTATCTATCTATCTAGCTAGCTAGCTATCAATATAATACTATTAGGCTGATTCCATTTATCTTATTGGCCTTCTAAATAGTCAAAATGGTGCATTATAGTCGGAATCATTAGAGTGAGATCCCCTGAAAAACAGTTTTGATTTCTTACTGAGGCCTATGTAACGATTTATTGCAGTACAAACGCTATATTCCCCCTTTTTCACAAAAATGTATTCTCTTCAAGTTGTTTCAATTAGAAGAAAAAAAACAGTAAAACTCTTAATCGTGTAGATATTTTGGATCCAAAAGTTCTTAGATATCTCATCTCGCCCTGAGAGTCCATACCAACCACAGCTTTGCGAATTTCCCAGACTAAATCGATTAAGGTTGTTGTATAATCGAATTCCATTTTGTATGAAGCAAATATTCAAAACACGTATTTATGACTGATTCTTATTTTACTCAGGTAGCTTGAAAGTTATTATTCCAGGATGATGTCACGAAAAGATTACTGGAAAGATTGCATTTCTGGTTAAGCTATAAATAACCCAATATGAGAAATTTTACTTAGTGCAAGAAATGTCAATATTGAATTCGAAAAACATTTTTTAGAGTCTAGAAATGGAACAGTAGTGAAGAAGTACCCCTGATTTTCCCTCGACCTAAGACAATGTTTTAGCTCACAAGATCAGGTTCTATTCTTTGACTTGAACCTTCAAGCGCATAACAGTAGGAATATGTATTTGTTTTAAATCATACTGCAGCTATTAAGACCATTGGATATTTAATAGAGTCAAACTAACTGCGAACAATAAACGTGCCACTAGCACGCATTATAGTACTAAATTTCTAAGATATATTTTCCTGGCGTTGTTTTAGGGATGGTCATCAAACTTAGCACCAGAAATTCTGAAGATGATAGTTGTTTTGAGCCGAACTTTGAAACAACAGTCTTAAAAATCGGTATTCAAAACGTGGGTCGTAAATCACACTGGTTGAACATAGTAATCCTGGAGCTACTAAGCCGCTTATATGCCTGGTATTCCCAAGCGATTACAAATTTTCACTTGATGCTTGTTAATTTTGATGACCGAACAAGAACGTCGTGACTTCCCCGTCAGTCACTCGTGGTACTATTAACTCTAATGGTGTGAGCGAATATTGCGTATTAGTAAATGGCTAGTAAGTCTCAGAGGTTTACTTAAGGAGGCTCTTAACTTACTCACTTAAAAACAAAAGTATCCTCAAGCAATATCCATAATTGAATAGAATTTAAATGGAAGCATGGTCAGCGAGACAATATATATATATATATATATATATATATATATATATATATATATATATATATATATAATACTTGCCATTATGATATCATTTGCATTATCTTGTAAGAAGCTAATGGCTTTGATCTAATTTGGGATAATCTAATTAATCTGATTCGAATTGAATTGTCAATATTTGTTTAACACACGTGCAAACAATCATCATAAATGCGAGAGAGAGAGAGAGAGAGTGAGAGACAGACAGACAGACAGACAGACAGATGGATAGACAGACAAACAGACAGATGGACAGACAGACAAACAGATAGACGGACAGACAGATAGACAGACAGACAAACAGAGATGAAGTGATAACCAAACGCTTTAGGAATACGACTGTAAAATCCTCCTCATAGACCTAATAATTAGACCTAATTTTCATTGTCTCCTTAGAGGTCGTCTCTTTTGGGATATATCAGGCAACTCCAGCAGTTTTTCAAACAAATCAGTGTAAGTTTATGTTATATTCGGTTAGTATGCGATTCGAATTTCTGTAACCTTTTAGTTACACTTATTCAATGTTCATGAATAATAATTTGGGCCTGTGATGTAACCTAACTCGATCGGTTTATTCTCCGATATATTGATTCTTCATGTTAGTAGCATTGGTTTATATAATAAATAGCTTTCATAATATTTTTCAATAAATAAAACTATGGTTCGTACATGTCTCTAGCGTAATGTTGAGTGAGAGTCTTTTCCCCTGTTCGCTTAAAAAGGAATGCTCGAGCCAACAAAACCTTTTCGGTATTCAGATATTTCTGTTTCTACCAACTTAAATATATCATTTAAGCATAAGAATTCATAATCATCATCATCATGAGTCTTTCAACGTCCGTCGTTGGACATAGACCTTCCCTAGGATTTGCAACACTTCTCTATCATAGCCTCGCGGAGCCAGTGCTTTCTGAATTTGTCTAGCTCGTCTCTTCATGTAATATTCTGCCAGCATCGGTTCTGCATGTGATCTCAGGGGATCCATATCATGAGTCGCTATGTTCATCGGTTGTTCACCATTCTTGCAATATGGTCAGCCCATTGCCATTTGAGCTTTTTGATGGATTCTTTGATGTCCCTGACTCTTGTCTTTTGCAGGTGTGCTTTGTTGTCTTGTGTTCTCCCAGCATAATCATTGCTTAATATAGCTATGATATACGGATGCCTAACATAAGTATAAACGAAACGGACTGAAAAACACCTCAAAATTGCCGAGAGAGCCATAGAAAATTGGTCATTGGGAGAAAAAATGAAAATTGATAAGAGGGAAGACCACGATGAAGAATATTAAACAAATAATCAAACAAGAACAATAGTGATTGGCTAGTCACTTGGAAAGAAGAAGTGATAATAGATGGGGGAAAAGACTAATGGACTGGCGCCAATGGGACAGTAAATGCAGCACTACTGGGTTCGCACTGATACTAAGGAGAGTGTTAGATATATGAGATATTCGAACCCCAGTTATTAGCAATGGCTCCATAGGTAGAGGAGATGAAACGATTTTTGAAAAAATGTCGAGGGAGATGCAAACCACCACATTGCTGTCATAGGCGAGGGAGATATGAGTGGGAGGCTAAAGACCTACGGTGATTTACTGTTACTCAGCCTTCAGCGATAACCATCAGGAAGCCGATGTGAAACAGTAAATCACAGCACAGCTTTGGGAGTGTGGAGAGGAGGGCTGGAGATTTGAGGAGACTTTCTGACACTCAACCTCTAGCAGTAACAATCAGGTAACTGGTTTAATAATAATAATAATAATAATAATAATAATAATAATAATAATAATAATAATAATAATAATAATAATAATAATAATAATAATAATAATGATGATGATGATGATACGTCAATGGCAGAAAATTGTGACGATTGTTTTCATACTGGCATCATAACAAGAATACTGAAATGAAACGATATTATCTTGTAAATTGGATCGCAACATAATCATGTCAAATAAGTAAAAAAAATGAAACCCAATTCGATTATTTTCTGAATGAAGCTAACTTCAATAAAGTTCAAATTCCCATGATCCTGACTTATAAATGTCAATTCCATTACAAATATTGCCGTTTTTTTTTCTTTTGCTTTGATTACTTTAAATAATGTTATTAATGATTTTTTTTGTCGTCGTTTCCTTTCTCTTCTCTATTCAATTCTGACCGATACATTGGAAATTCGAACCCGTACTGAGCTTTTGACATATCATGGAATCCCCCATCACCACAAAAAAACTTAAATGGCGATAGAGTAGTCATGTTGTCAGACAATTGCTAAATATCACGACTCATAATGTTAATTGCAAGAGATATACGAAACTGTGGCCAAAGTCAGAAGTACCACTTCTGCGATCCCCTCGATTAAGAGGTCTGGTTAACCGCTGGAGAGGCCTATGTCAAAGAGATCGATGATGATGATGATAATGATGATGACGACGGTGCAATACTAATTCGGAAGGGAAGAAGAATGTGTAATGCTAAACATGCAAGTAAGGGTATTTGTCCGCTAGAAATTTGAAATCCTGGCTTTTTACCTTGGCTCAATCAGCCCGCAGGGTTATTTTCCTTTTCTTTTCCTATCTGACATAATGTCTTTCCAGGTTGTTTCTTCTCGTTTTGTTCAACTCTTACCTGAGCTCGTTCTCGGTCGGTTGAGATAGAATGCAAGTAGCAACAAAACGCAACGAAATGCAAGGAAATGCAATTGGAAAATTTTCATGGAGGGGGTCCTTGGCGATTAATTACATAATTGAAAGTCCGGATTATTAATTGATTAGAAACTTGAAATGATAATCATTCAAGTTCATGGTTAGGGGTATTGTTATTAGTTGGATTAGTGCAATTAATTTTGATAATAAGTGATATTTTTTGTTTGTTTTTCCGTTCTTTATCGTATTCTAACACGGACTCTCTCTGTTCTGTTTCCTAATACTTTTCCTCTCTACTTTTTTTAAAAAGCTTACTCTTTCCCCAGATTCTTATTCATACCACCCCTCTTTATCTCCATGCCGAACCCTTGGTAATTAACTTACTAATTACTTCTAATTTCGTTTATTCTATTCTATTTATTTATTTTGACAAATTATTACTATTGGAGTTGACTTTATTTTCCTATCTAACAACAATGGCATTCAGGTCTAGTCTTCATGTTCAGACCATTCACCCTCATACCAAAATCTGGAAATGTCCGGATCACGAGTACAACCCTAACTGTTCACAGCAGGAACTTTGCAGACACAGAATTTTGCAGACACACCTTCCTCATTGTTTGAACAGTCGGACTAGTTGCTGAAATAGCTGTGTTTTTCGTTTTGTTTTGGTTTTTTTTTGTTAATGTATGTGTCATGTGTGCTGACTGCTCCAATAGAATCAGTTTGGAGTTTGACCCTGAGGTCTGTCTTATTTTACTGTTTTCTCCTCAGCTTCTAGTCTTTCTACACTTTTCCCTCTCCTACTACTCCTTGTCTTTTCCCTCTTCTTTCCCTTCTCTCTCCTCCATTCTGTCAATCATTTTCTTCCTTTCTCTTACTCGTCTATTTTCCTCATCTTTCTCCAGTTTGATTCTCTAATTCTATTTTCAATGTGGTTTCACTTATTTACAGTATCTCCCATTCAAATTATACACGTTTTCACCAAAACTTCTTTCTTTTTCAACCCCATCATCTTTAACTGTGCTTTTTTCCTCTCATCATCTACTTGCTGTTCTCTTTTGTCAAACTCCTAGAGAGTTGACTTCATCATCGCAATAAGTCGGACATTGAATATAAAGAGTGAGAGAACGAAAGAGAAAGAGGGGGGTAGTGATTCTGTCACGTCACGTTTCACAATTGCTTCTTTTTTTATCTTTCCTTTTTTCCTTTCTCCTCAAATCTTCTCAGCCCTAACCTTCTATAGTAGAAACTCGAAACTTTGCAGACACTCACACCACAACAAGTCATGAAAATATTTCCTTTTAAAATTCTGCCTAGTGTCTGAAATGGTTGTATTTAGCATGGAGTTTTATCCCGAAGAATTCAAATTTGTTTTTCTCGATTCATGATTTCTATTCTCTTTCGTTTACTTCATTTCTTTATTTCTACTTTAGCGTAGACTTCAGCTTGTACATGTGGCTATTCCTTCCTCTCTCTCTTTCTCTCTCTCTCTCTCTCTCTCTCTCTCTCTCTCTCTCTCTCTCTGTTTCCTTTCCCTTCCTTTTCTTTCTTTTTTTCCGTTCCCCTTTTCTTCAAAATTTCATCTTATACCATTGTCCTTACTTCTTCTAAATATCTTATGTTTCAATTCCTTGCTTAATCTTGTACTTTTTTTCCTATTCATTCGTCCTTACATTGACATTCTGGTTAGAAACCGATAACCAAGACTGTCATCAAAACTGTCAACATAGGTTTCTCAAGCTTTGCAAGTTAGTCTGGCTGACTGGCTATGTATCTATTGCACGTTTTGTTAAATTCCATCCCTGAATATATATATATATATATATATATGCATATATATATATATATATATATATTGTAGAGAAGGGGGTTCAATCTGCAAAGTATATTAATACTAAATCACTTATACTTATTGTGCCTGGCAGTTTGTTTTCTTAAATCCAGACATTTCTTAGTGATGTCTGCCAAGAACTGGCGATGGAAGTAATCCATCCATCGATCTCCCAATTTCATTTTCTTCTCATTGATCACCCCCAATTGGGTAAGCTGCCAAAAGACGTTTTTCACATGACAATTCCCATCGATTGATAGACCAGACACTTTGTTATTTCTTTTCTTATGCATTTATTTTCATCATGTCAAATGTTTTCTCTATGAAACAAGAAATAGGTGGCTGGGTTGGTCTTGCCCTATGGTTCTCGTCTTTGTTCATTTTTCAAGAGTTCATCCTGTCAAAATAGATTTTACTTCATCGAAAGAAATCGATAGAAATAAGAAGTGGGCCTTAATGCATCTATTTTGGTTTTTAGAATTTGACTTTGTGAATTTTAATGAATGAAGTAAACAAACAGATCTTGTTTTGTTGTCAGTCTTTTATAGTTTCTAATCAAAACGTCAGAAATAATAATTCGTGATCACAGCCAAAACTAGTCATGCGATTATTGCATGGGGGGTAGAGTCAGAGTATGAGATTTGAAACCTTGCAGTCAGAATATCAAGTTTTCAAGTAGTATAGCTGTTTATTTGGGAAAACCTATCTCTGATATGGGACAAACATGTATGGCAATAATTATACAATATCCACCATTCTTTATTGAAAGGAATATACAATAATCCTGTTGGATGCCAAGGCTGTACAAAATATCGAACCTTATATGTACTATGTTTCTCCTATATACACATACATATTATACTCTTTGTTTTATAGATTAAGCACAATGACAGAACAAAAACAATAACTAATGATCAAATAAAACACGTCGCACCAGTAATTATATGATCATTGTAGTATTCTGCTAGTTTTGATACAATTATACGATAATTAAAAAAGAAATTTTGAATTTTTCGTTTGCGGTGAAATCAATTTTTCTCGCAACCTGAAAACATCACAAAATGATTCTAAAATATTTCTGCAGCCACGATAAATAATAAGAACCCAGGAGAATCCCGATCCCTGCTTTGAGGAACCCCGGTCTGACCATACTTAATCTGATAAGGAAAAAAATATTCAGAAAAATAATACCAACTTTTTGCCCTGATTTTGCAAGTGAAGAGAAAAGAAAAAAAAGCACCCGTGCATGCGTGTAAGTCACGACTGTCACATTATTTCCAAAAATTCCAAAGAACTTTTTGAGAAGTGTCTATAAAGTGCATACATGCTCAAAGCTGTAGACCAAGAGTTATGTTCGGTGGTGCTCTCAAAACAATAAAAGGATAAAACGAAGCCCCCGCCCAATTCCATGAGAAACTTCAAAAATACCGATTTTACCGGAGTGGAATACTTATGTAGAGTTGAAATGATCTAAGCCTGATTGTGTATCTGGTAACGCTGGTACAATATTTCGATAAGCAGTAACCCGAAATCCATGAAAGAAATACGAATGAGTATCTGAAACAAAAAAAAAATAAAGAACTTTTTTCTTAGAATATGTCAAATGTTGCACTCATTCGAATTCACAAGGTTCTCAGCAAAATACTATGCCTGGTAGTGGAAAGAGTAAAAGAAATATTTACATTACAATTTTTAAAGATTTGAAGAGAAAAGAAATTGAAATATGTCAAGTAGTGCATTCAAATGGATTTGCTTTGCTAAAAGTTTAATGACAAATGGCGTGTCCGGTAGTGCTGAGAAGGAAAAGCTGAAAAAAGATATGTAGCTACCTTACTTTTGTTTTGTGATTATAGTTAGGGTGTTTCAAAAATTATAACACTTCACAGGAAAACATGCCCGTCAGGTTGGGTTAAATTTTCTGTAAATGAAAATGTAATTCTGCTAATAAGCAGCGTAGAATTTCAATGCTATTTTACTATTCAAAATTAAATATTCACATCTATTTTGATTTCATTACACCCCTTATTTCATTTCATTCGTTTGCTATTTTGCACAGCGAGAGACCGTTGATGTGAAATTTGATTGGGGGTCATCACCGGCCTTTCTTACTTGGTTTCTGCAATGGGAACCATGTACCTTATACGAACGGAAATATAACTTTTTTGCAACTTCAAATTTGTGAACTTTCGGACCGAAAAGTGATCGTTTTTTATTTGAGTCGAAATGTTCGAAAAGCTTTCCGTTCCCGGTCACCCTGTATTATGTTTTTACAGCAAAAACGTTTATGACATATATATATATACATATATAGAGAGAGAGAGGGGGAGAGAGAGGGGGGAGAGAGGGGGGAGTGAGAGAATTCAGCGAATGTACATATTTTTGATAGAATGTAGATGGCCAACCTTAGACAGAGCAAGCTCAACCTTCAAGAATAAGAAAATTGCATATATCCTAAAAAGAAGGGTTTAAAGCGATGCATCCTCCTGATAGTCACCTATGGAAATATGGGATAAACAAGTGACTGACCCTCAAATTGCAACGTGATCATGGAAGAATCGTGCCCATCCACATGTGGAAGAATCACTAGACAGCACATTACGTCAGAGGAAAAAAAAACGGGAGTCCGAGATATCATTGAATCAATCAAAAAACGCAAATGGCAATGGGCTAGTCTTGTTGCTCGAATGGCAGACATCAATGGATATCATGACTCACAAAATAGATCCACAGAGATTACATACAAAATTGAGGCCGGTAGAATGCAAG
Organism: Thysanoteuthis rhombus; assembly: GCA_963457665.1. Taxonomy (NCBI): domain Eukaryota; kingdom Metazoa; phylum Mollusca; class Cephalopoda; order Oegopsida; family Thysanoteuthidae; genus Thysanoteuthis; species Thysanoteuthis major. The sequence continues at coordinate 28,967,642 of OY735219.1, forward strand.
ATGGAGGGGCGAACTACACAGTTATTGGCTCTGTGATGCCCATGACGTAGTCGACTGTTGAATCCTGGGGAAGGTCTATGTCTCACGTTGAATTATAAAAGACTGATGATGATGATGATGATGATGATGATGATGATGATGATGATGATGATGAAGGGATGTAGGAGACGATTTTCCTAGATAGAGGGTCTGAAAAAATAGCTTATGGCGAGTGTGCCTATTTGTATCGTCGATCGAGAGAGGGAGAGTAACAGCCGACGTCTTTTAAGAGGGAGGGGGAACAAGACGGACGGACGTTTGGTAAATTAAATTTCCTCTGACCTATAACGCTTCTTAATTAATCTTAATACTCCATAGAATAATTCGCAACTGTTCACGGTCTCTGTTTTTGCCCCAGGTTCCATCTATAACCCTGGGCAGTGAGAACCGTTTCTATGCTACAGTTAAACTCCATCTCACTCGAAAATATCGAAAAACAATATGAAAAATAGAAATTAATATTTGCTTTGAATAATAAACTAAAATTATGATCTTATTCTTCTTTTCCATGGGATACATATTATATTTTACTTCGAATTAAACCCACCCTGACAGGCAACATATATGCAGTCATAGCAGCTCCTTTGTCAGGCTATATAAAGACTGGAGACCCTTTCACCTCTGAAGGAAAAAAATAGGGAGACAAGGTGATACCAGCTCCCCCAAACCTTTCATAGCCAGCCTCGAGATAACCTACAGAAACCTAGACTGGGAAAAGAAAGGAATCAAAATAAAGTGCGAATATTTACCTCAGATTTGCAGACATGGTTTCTTTCTCAGAGAACTTACAATACCTCCAACTAATGCTAGATGAACTATATAAAGAAAGCAAGAAAGTCAGCCTACACATGAACGTCAGCAAATCAAAAATCATGTGCAACAATAAGGTCAGAAAATAAGAACACAAAGATCAAAACAGGAGACGCAAAACTCGAGGGAGTAAGCCACATCCACCTAGGACAACGAATATCCATGAAACCCTAGAAAGAAGAAGAAATCAAACGAAGGAACTCTCTAGAATGGTAAGCCCTCTAAAGAGCAAACTGGACCTTCAAAAACAAAAACATCCCATTAATCTTAAAAAGAAGGCTATAAAACTAATGCATCCTCCCGATAGTCACTTATGGACATGAAATATGGAATCTAACCAAGAGACAAACCTGCAAACTGAGAGCCATGCTACGTGCACATCACAGAATCCATTTGAAAACTCAAATGGCGGATAAGTGATAGATATCATGACTCACACGATTGATCCCCAGAGATCATATGCGCAACCGAGGTTAGCAGAATACTAGACGGAGAGATGAAAGTGCTGCATCCATGACGCCCACGATGAAGAAATATAGCGAATCTTTGGGAAGGTCTATGTCCAACATCGAGGGTAAACGACTGATGATGATGATGGTAGTGGTGGTGGTGGTGGTGATGATGAACAACAATCACTAATACAACCAAAGTACAAGCTAAATGGCTTGTTTTGTTTTTTTTTGTTCTTTTCGCTTTTCGTTATTAGCACTACCAGACACACGATTCGGCATAAAACCTTGCAAATCAGCATGAATTCTTCACATATTTATAAGATGAAAATTTTTAAAATGATTGTAACAGAATTACTATGATAGAAGGGTTTTTGACATAGAAGATTTTGATAATTCAGACATGATTCTTTTTATTTCCTTAAAATACCCAAATTGCCAGCCTCACTATTCTTGCACATTTTGAAACTGCAGATAAGGGCTCCACTATAGTTGATACTAAGTAAAGAAAAAAAATGAATTTACTGATCTTTCACTATAGAAATGTATTGTAAATAATGTTGAAGGAGAAATTAATCGTAAATCATTTTACTATAGAAATGCATTGAACATTTATAAGAAAGAAATATTTGAGTTCAAGAATTTTTTGATGTGTTACCAAATGAACAATGGAAACAAATTCCTGATACCTTTGCTATGCGAACGTACTGCTAATGATATTTCATAGATATCATTGCGATTTATATCAATATAGAAGTGTGTTGGAAATCGGGAAGAAAGACTGTCAGTGAACAGGAATTGGGACTCACGTTGCTGAAAGAATAAGGTTATATGGATAAGAAACATACGTTGTTGTTATAATGTTAGCATGGGACTGCATTAAAAATCAGGAAATCGTCAGTAGTCATGAACTAACGCAAGCAGTACTTACAGAATAGATGTATTATGCATAAAACAGTAATGTTGCTACTGATTTTAGTGTAGAAATGCATTTCATTGCAACGAATGTTATTTTCGAAGTAAATTGTAAATGGTTTCACTATATAAATGCATTGGAAATCATTACAAAGAGATTCTAAGTAGAGGCTAGCTATTATGAATGCATAAGACTTTTATATTTATAAATGTCAAAGCAAAGCCATTGATTCTAGATCTATAACCTTTTTGGTCGGGCAAAGGTTATAGTCGCTAATCAAAATTAATTGAACTCACACTCATTGCTGTGTCGACTGAATTTCGAACAGCCAGCAAGAGAGCATCATTCCATCATAGATGGAATCACTCTCGTTTCTATTTCTGTATCAATTTCATCCGATGCGCATTCACAGCTACGACGAGCGAAGCAATGGGAATATAAAATACAATTGGACGCTAAAATTGAATTCAAACTCCGCGTAATGGGACGAATCTTCCGTGTAGGCTCATTTATTATGAATAACTGTCATAACGCCGACATTTTCTTGGGATTTAGAAAAAATATAATTCATATCAATCAAAATGTTATTCTTTGTTCAAATTTCTTTCACTAACACCAAAATAAATTGCTAGGAGACGTCCCCTTTTTTTAAATTTGTAATTCTTTTTTCCATTTTGTCGTCTGCATGCTGCTGAGACTAATTTTTACTTCCCAGCGATACGTTTTAGTCTCTGAGAAATCATGGTTCCAGTTATTTACAGACAATCGAAGTCAATAGCTGATGGAGTATTTCGTATAAACGATTTGATGTAATTCAGATTTTGTAATGTCTGGGATAACTTCACATTTATCTATTTAGATTATTTATCTCATTGAGGTTGTTGTCCTTTTTTGGTTACTGATTTAGATTATAAGGTCAGCTGCTATTAACTAATTGACTACATCTCAGACATCTTTGTTACTTTTCATATCAGCGTTATATATAGTCAATGATCATGGTAGAATTATGATAATATATTCGGGTATCGCTCGTTTTTCATAATGCCCTTTTTTAACTTCTACCAAATATATCAAAAAGTAGAAATGGCGCCCTGAGTTCGTTCTTGAAGAGAGTTTCTATTCTGCCACCGTGTACACATTCCTTCTTTCTCCAGTACTTATTGCCTTGCACCAGCCTGACTTCCAACAATTCTGCAAATATTACCGTTCGGAGATACGCTTAATTTTTTTTTTTCTTTACAAAAATCTATGATTATCTGTACTTCACCATATGATATTTCAGCGTATGAAAGGTTTCTATAGGAAGGCTCTACTCCTAGATGAAGGTGGAATCCTGTATTAAATTTCCCTGAGTTTGTGCGTGTTTGTGTCTTTTATTAGATGGATGCAACTTATTTTATTTTACAAAAAAAAAAAAACGTGGAAAATTATGTTATAGCGTGCCACAATTCTGCTGATAAATCAAAACTTTGTCAAAAACGTATAGAATATAATATCTTTGCGTGCTTTATTATCGAGCACTGTCAGATTGGTGAATTCCTATTCGCCGTTGAAATGGATTTCTTTTTAATACCTCGTCGTACCCGAGCGTAAAGATTGTTTTCTTCCCGTCAAGATTACATATGTCATTAAACATAACCTGATAGGGTCGTATTGTGGAACCTACTGGGAGTGCCATCGTAATGGCAATGGTCAGTCGTAATCTCTTCTGTCTTAGTTGCAACAACAAGATTGTGTTTGTGACTTGGAAATGCACATCTTCCGACAGGTTTATTTAGCTCAGGGAGAGTGTTGTATAATTATAAACAAACAGAATGCTCCCATTTCACTATTAACTAATACAAGATATCCCCTAATATAGGCAGCGGGATGAGAAAAATCTGCTCTCGTAGATTGAATAAAGAGTTCAGTCCGAAACATTACTGATTAAAACAGGTATCTGAAGGAGGTGGGTTTGTACAATAACCTGAAAATGTGACTATAATAACCAAAAGTGAGGTTCACGGTTCGTATAAATCTGTGTATAATAGAGATCATTGCTTGTACTTGTACGACTGGTTTGTTTTGTCAAATTCTTGTAGTTTGAACAATTATTATTATTATTATTATTATTATTATTATTATTATTATTATTATTATTATTATTATTATTATTATTATTTCGGAATCTCACACCAGTTGCCTGGTGGTAACCGCTGGAGTTTGAGTGACAGCAAGTCTGCTCAAGTCTCCAGCCCTCCTCTCCTAGTACTCATAGGTCGCAGTAATTCTACGATTTACAGTTTCACACCGGTTGCCCAGTGGTTATCGCTGAAGGCTGAGTGACAATGTCTCCTCAGGTCCTCAGCTAACGTCTCCTCCCTCTTTCGCATATCATGACAGAGCTACTATTCGTTGCAGTACTTATATCTCTAGCACCTTCCTCAGTATCCGTGCAGTTCCAAGTAGTGCTGTAGTCTGTACGGTCTCTATCCTCCCCCTAATCCCGATCTCCTCCAGTCTCTCCCTCAGCGTCTTGGGGACAGTTCCTAGTGCTCCCACTATGACCGGTACAACCCTGGTTTTCATGTTCCACATTTTCCTTAACTCCCTTGCTAGGTCCTGGTATTTTTCCCTTTTTTCACCCTCCTTCTTTTTTACTCTATGGTCTGCAGGTACAGCAACGTCTACTATTTGGCAGGCCTTCTTTTTTTTGTCTACTATTACTAAGTCCGGCCTTCTTGCCTGGATGAGGTGGTCAGTTTGGATGTCAAAGTCCCACAGTAGTTTGTGGTTGTCATTCTCCAAAACTGGCTCTGGCTTGTGCTGATACCACTTTTCCCCATGGTTGAATCCCATTTGTTTACTTAGTTCCCAGTGTATCATCGTTGCTACTCTATCGTGTCTATGCTTATACTCCTTCTGGGCGAGCTGACTACATTCACTAGTTATGTGGTTTACTGTCTCATCTCTTTCACCGCACATGCGGCATTTGCTGTTTGTCTGTGTTCTGTCGATTTTTGCTTTTATGTAGTTTGTCCTTATGCTTTTGTTTTGGGCTGCCATGATGAGCGATTCTGTTTCTCTCTTAAGGTTTCCCTTTCGTAACCACGTCCATGATTTCTCGTCTGCTATATCTTTTATCTGTCTTTTAAACTCGCCGTACAATTTTTCCCTTCCCACTTTTCTTTTCTAGTTTGCTGTACTGTTCCATTTTATTATTATTATTATTAGCAATTTCACTCCAGTTGCCCAGTGGTTATCGCTGAAGGCTGAATGACAGCGCGTATCATCAGGTCTTCAGTTCTCCTCTCATCTCATATCTCTCGCCTATCACTGCAAAGCTGTGGTACGTACCTCCCCAACTATTTTGGTATTTTTTATCCTTCATCCTCTGTAAGGCCACTGCTGACAGCTGGGGTAGTGGATCTTATATTTTTAGCATTTTCCTCAGTATTCGTGCAGTTCCAAGCGGTGCTGTAGTCTGTACAGTCTAAATCCTTCCTTTTTATCCTGAGTTCCTCTAGTCTTGCCTTCAGTGTCTTTGGTACAATTCTGAGTGCACCTAGTGTTATTGGTACTACCCTGACTTCCATGTTCCACACCTTCTTCAGATTTCTTGCCACGTCCCGGTTATCTCCAGTTTTTCACTTTCTTCTCTCTTCACTCTAAGGTCGGCCATGTCTGTTATTTGGTAGGTTTTCCTCTTATCTACAATTGCTACGCCCGATCTTTTCGCTTGAATGAGGTGGTCCGTTTGGAAGTCAATGTCCCAAAGAAATCTGTTGCTCCCATTCTCCATGGCTGTCTCTGTTTTGTGCTGGTACAATTTTTTCTGAATGGTTAAATCCCATTCGTTTACTCAGTTCACAATACATCACTCTTGCTACTCTATCATGCCAATGCTTATTCCCCTTCTGGGCGAGATGACTCATTATTATTATCATCATCTACATTTTGACACCAGTTGTGCAATGATCGTCGCTGGTGTTACAGCAAGTCCCCTTAAATTTCGACCCCACTCTCAATATTTTCATAGTCTGCACTGATGTTGTGGTTAGTGATTTTGCACCAGTTCCTTTATGGTCATCACTGAACACTGAGCGAAGAAAAAGGTCTCTTCCCTTCTTTTTGTGTCCTCACAGACCACAGCAGTGCCATGGATTGTGCTGTCTCCAACTTTTGTTCGGTCATTGCAGACATGAAACTCATATCTTTAGTACTTTCCTCAGTATCTGTGCGGATCCAAGTAGAGCTGTTGCCGGCATAACCTCAATCTTTCCTCATCACCCGCTCTCCAGATTTAGTTTTCAATGTATTTGGCACATTCCACAGTTACCTAATCTTGAATATCTTGACAATCAGCGTATCCGGTAGTGTGAGATCACATCATATGCTTTCTCGTAGTCGATTCATCACATTGCAACATCTTTTTTCTTTTTTTCTTGATTCTTTTTAGAGTCATATTATCAGTGTACAGCAAGTTATACGCCCCCAGGTTTCTCCCTTGCATCCTTTCTGTTTCTCTTGTATAATCTTGTTTAATGGAAATACTATGTCCGATCAGAATTTTACACAATGATTGTAGACACGTGATAGGTCTATATTATCTGATTCTTCTTTCGGTGTCGTCTCGAATTGTTCAGTCTCTGGTCATCTAGTCTGGTAATTCACTTAGTTCTAGACAACTTGGGGCGGATTATCCTATCATATTGAGTGTTGAATCTCTCGAAACTATACCACCGGATCCCATCATACCCCGAAGCTTTTCAGTTTGCTATTTTCGGAAACTCTTTTCCGATGAAGTTGAATATAAAAAAAACAATTTGTCACTCTCATCCACGTCTTGAAATTTCTTTTATATTCTCTAACCATTCCGGGAATTATATGTGTTATGTTTGGCTTTAACAAGCCTTTAGTCCCTTGTGTCTAGCTTTATGTTATTTCTTCTTCTTCTATTCAAATCCTTGTATCTTCATATCTGGTTCTTTTGAAATGTCTGCTCCCGTTCGTTCGGGGTGATATCTTCATTTCTTCTTTTTGCAGCTATTCTTCTTTGGAAGTGGCTACCCCTTTTTTCTTATCTTGATCTAGCCTGTAGTCTTTGTTAGTACTCTATTCATGAGTGATGTGTTATTTCATTGATCCCAGTGGGGATATATGTTTTTCTAATCTCATTTCTCCCGTTGGTTTTTGTTTTTGTTCTTCAAAGTTCCTTCTTGTATCTGGTACACTCTTGCACAAGCATGGATGAAGTTATTGAGCTCTCTTGAGTTTTTAGTAATAATATGCTGAAAAAAGCATTTGACGTGTTCGTTGAATTTTTTTTACCTTTTCCCAGGCTTCTAGATAAGGGATGACACTGTTCTTTTCGCTTTTTGTATCGATTCTTTTAGACTGAGTATCAAGATTTTTCCCACTTCCTTAGAGCGTCAACATCCCCTTCTCGTCCTTGTTTCGTATTTCAGTCGAAGTTGTTGTTTTTATTTGGTTATACTTCGTCGTTTGTTATAAGTATGGAAGCCTTGATTAAACCTTACTCGCAAAATAAAAATGAAGCATAAATGAGATAGAGTACCTACCAGGTTCCGATTTTCTTTCAAAAGATCATTACTGCTTATTCATTCAATAAAACTCATTTTTTTCTTTTTTTCTTTCCCTTTCCCATTCCCTTTCCCCGATTACCCCATTCCTTCAAGTTTTAACTTAGGATAAGTTTTCAAAGTCCAAATAAGCCGATGTCAAGTATAATAATTAGATATCTACTTCGAAAATAATTTTAAAAAATCATTAAATCAGGTAATGAATTACTCTTGACTTTAATATTTTGGACTGCCTTTCAGGTTTGTCTCCAAAAAGATTCAGTGTAGTCGACTTTAACACCATTTGTGTTTTGTCAACAAATCATATGACTAGTTCTAAACAAAGCATCGTAAGAGCTAATACTAATTTCAAACAGAGACTTCAAATACGCAATAAAACGAGTCGATTTAAAAAAAAATAATTGAATTGCTGCCCTGGGAATATTAAAAATTCATTTGAACAAATATTACTCTTGCCATCAAAATTTGCGCTGTCTTTGGGGTGTGTATTCAAAAATTTAGAGTAGTCGGCTCCAACAACGACTGTTTTTTGTCAACAAATAATATGGTCAATGCCGAACAAAGCATCGTAGGAACTAATACTGATTTCAAACAGAAACTTCAAATGCATAATGAAACAAGTCAATTTCCAAAATGATAATTGAATTA
>OY735219.1:28981085-29008585 GCA_963457665.1 Thysanoteuthis rhombus
CCACATCTCTCCACCAAAATAAAAGATTGACTAAAATATTTCTAAATTACGAGAAAGGATGCAAATGTTTGTGCTTACTCAAATATTGTACAAACATATTCATCAATTTTCGTAATTCTAAACTATTTCAGTAAAATGTATTATCATGATATATATATATATATATATATATATATATATATATATATATATATATATATATATATATATATATATATGAGATTTGTAATTAAATCAATTTCAATATTTGTTATGAAAATAATATAAGAAATGACGGGTAGACAAAATTTCTCATGTATGCGCATATACATCATCCAGAGTTTTTTATACTAAACATCTTAGCAAAGCTGTTCTCATTTTAATATACAATCAAGTACATAAATTTATATCAAAAAGTAAATTCTCTAGCTATTTACATCCCTTCTTGGTAGTAAATAATTCTATACAAGCCAAAGAAAAACTGGATATCATATACTCTCATAGAAGGGCTAAATGTATCCCACCCAATGATTTTAGTATGCTTTATGAATATTTTTTGAGAAATAGAATAAAAGAATGTATACGGCATTTACAGGAGAAAATAGTAAATCTATTTAGGTTTTTTTTTTTTTATAGATCTCAAGCTTCTTAGTGTAAAATGAAGAAATAGCAAAAACAATTTCAAATCTAATCATGCTACTAAAATATCAAATTATTTCATCAAATTATAGATAGCCCAATGAGGCTTGATCCCATGCATCATCAGACAAATTTTTATGCACATTGGCATGACTGCATATGCATATTTTCTTTAATTAGAACTGATTTAAAACAAGCTCATGCATATTTATGCTATACCCGTTTCATTGATTAATGATGGAGAAGAAATCGTATATTGTTTTAATCATTATAGATCCTGAACTAGAGTTTGAACATAACGGAATGCAAGCAACGTTCCAGGAGTTGGACATTAAAATCAATGGTAGAATGTTTGCTTATAGATTGTTGGACAAACGAGATTCATTTCCGTTCCATACCGTGCATATGTCATCTGGAACAAGAAGCATTCCATATGACACATTGTATGGAACTATATTTTCAGCACGAGCTCAACTTCCATTAATTGATTTATACTGAAAAAGTTTCTTTAGTCATCTGCATGGTCAACCAAGGCGGCAAATTAGTGAGATTTTTCAAATTCAATAATACCAAGATTTAACACCTTGATCCCTTTAAAACCCATCTGCTAGACCATAATAATAACAAAATTGAAGGATATGTTGCCGAGTGTATAAAAACAATAATAAATGAGTGATGTATAATAAATCAAATATTTTTGTATTAATGTTAGGAGAATCGGGTAACCAAAGGTGATGGATTCAGTGTGAAAGATTGCTGAATTGATAAGAAGCAGGGACAATAGAAAGAATTGGCTCTGGTCCCATTGCCTGACCGATGAGTAGTAGGACAGGGCGGAGAATTCAACAAGAAAGGCCAAATAACAAATATCCTAGTGTATTGATGGAATAGCCCATCTATCGACTAAAATGTGGTTCGGTTTCAACTATATGAATACAAGATTGATTAATTCAATAATTCAGAAGAAATTCCAATATTGATGGAAGCTCGTTAGTGAACGACGTGATAAATTAGCCATAAGGTTTGAGAAAAAATTGTCCAATTCTTTGATCGAATATGTTGGTAGGTAAAATCAACTTGATGAAAGTTTCCTGATTTACTTGATATCATATCATCTTGGTTTGCTTGCAGTCCAAGATTAAAACATACACTACGGATTCAATATCCACTCGGGTGAACGTCCAATAGAATTGACACGAAAAAATGCACCATGTCTATAATTATACTTATTGTTCCCTCTTCGTCAAATACGTACGTTGGGGCAACCTACGCAAGTGAACCCGGTGTTTCAAGAAAAATAAATGATGTGCAGTATATAATGATATGTTATATGACATGACCCTGAAGATAAATAAAGCTATTTATTAAAATCATTACCATTATTTCGAATTCGGTGTAAAACATAAAAACCACCGGAGAAAATTACATGAACAGATATTGGGAAATTAGTGACAGAAGCTACGAAAGTTTTTCTCCATATACCCCAAGTTTTTCAGACCATATATATATATATATATATATATATATATATATATATATATATATATATATATATATATATATATATATATATATATATTACCAGTAACGGCAATCATAAGTTTGCTGCTGGACGGAGTCCTTTCGCATTTCTTTCCATTATGACCTCTTCATCCCGTTAGACCGAGCATACTTCCGATGAGTTTCCGGGCGATTTGATGAGAGCTGACCCTCTTCGTTTGTTTCATATCTGTAGGCCATATCTGGTAGCATGCATTTATTATATATTTTACGCTTTACACATATTGGCAAAGAGCGTTTCAGTATGTCACTATTTACATCATATGCTTTCGAATCAACTGTCACGCGTTGTAATAGTTCGGTTTCATGATATTTCTCCGGCTTTCTTAACTGACTTTGGAGAACGTATTTCTTAATCGCTTTTAAAGCCTCAATCGCTATTCTTATGACCTTTTTCGGGGTTTTATCGCTGGACATCACATTTATCTAGGCTCATTTTATTTCTAACCCGTTTTTTCACTTTCCCTGTTTATATACTTCAAGATGGTAAATAAATCATTCGACTCTTCTGATGCCATTGGAAAATTACCTGCGAATCTTAAATAATTCTCCATTCATTTTTAGTATTGTTATCCCAGTCAGTTTTCCTAAAGACATTTTCGAGGATTATCATTAAAAGCTTTGGTGACGTTGCATCTCGTTGTCCTATTCATTTCCATTTTTTTAAAAATCTTGTTTGTATTTTCCTGTAGTCTAATTAGTGCAGTATCATTTTAGCCTATATTCCGTGTGACCTATACCCTGATTATTAAAAAAAACAGACTCAGTAGAACACAATGCAAGAATAAAGTTTTAACAAGAATATATATATATATATATATATATATATATATATATATATATATATATAAATATATACATATATATATATATATATATATATATATAAATATATACATATATATATATATATATATATATATATATATATATATATATATATATATATATAAGTGTGTGTGGGTGGGTGGGTCGGTGTGTGCGTGTATGTTTTGGCGTGTGTATGTGTGTGTATCCGTCTCTCTGTCCGTGTTTGTGTCTATCAGGATGTATGTATAGCCATAATGTTCTCAGTTTCATAGATGAAATGATAATACGAAAGACTCATATCAAAGATGGTTAGACGCAATTTTATACACTGAATGACAAGTATATACGTATATGAACAGCGAAGTTTAAACACATCTAACTCTTTACATATCGATGTATTTCTCTCTATATAGGTGTGTGTTTATCCGTGAAAGCGTTAAAGCGCCCATATACATGATTGGAAAATTAAATCGTAATGTTGGATGGTATTGTTATATTACTGTCGGTGTAGATTCACTCCGTTCTATTAAGCACAAACCAGTTTTCCATTGAACGGGTTTCTCATAACCAAGTGTCAGGCAAGTCATGATCTAAAAGTCACGGTAAAGCAGATTATTTCCGCTGTCCAACATCCATTCAAACAGAACACAAATTTTCCGAACATTTTATATTCATCTGGTTTAAGCATAATCCTTCCTAGTGAAACCAATCAAACGTTATTGTCGGGGTCTAACGTTCGTGCGACAACAGATTGTTATCTACCATTGAATGACAGTGTCGCACGTGCTCAGTGACCCCCCAAACCGTTTTTCGATTAAGGTTATTTTCCGATCAACTGTCCGTTTAGCAGTGGGCAAGAGTAGGAGAATTTCCTTGGCCTTTTATCCAAAAGAAAAAGAGAAAAAAAAAATATCATTCTTTATGTTCCGTTTATTCTCGATATCTTCCTTCAAATCTATTTTGACTTGTTACATTCTCCTATCAACATTTTTTCCTTCGTTCTTTTTTTTTTTTTTCTCTTTTTTTATTTTTCCTGGTTTCCCGTCTCCCTTCTTCTCTTCTACTGTATTAGCTGGCAAATAAGCCAATCCCTTATTTCATGCAGATCACATAAAAAAAAGTACTTGCATCGCATTCTATTGGATTCATGGTGCGACAAAGCTGGAAATAAAGACACATCACGAGCGACGCAGCAAAAAAAGAAAAATAGGAAAAAGCAAGCAAATGGTATCTCAATGCATGCGATCTCTTGGGTAGATACTGAGTGACTCCTTTAGTCACTTGCCCGACTGGCTACCGGTCATTGGAAGAAGGTGACATAGAAAAACCAAGATCAACCCTGATAGCCACACAAACGCAGGAATTCAGAAATAGAGTCTCGGCCCGGATAGGAGCTAGGACCCCAACTGTACACAGCAATAGATGACAAAAAGTTGTTGCCAAATGCCCCCAATGAGACAGAGATATCTGATAGTTATTTTTAAAAAAACAAACGCTTTTCCCGGAAAATTCACCTTTACCGCCAAGTTGATTTTTTAAAGAATCCTGTTTGAATTCTTGCCAATGCATGGTGGCAACAGAGATGACGTTTACCAGTTGGGATTTTTTTTGGTTGGTGGGGAGTAATCTTATATGAAAAAAAAAAGGTGTATTTTTTCATTCTACTTCTTGCCTACTCTATACTTTCTTTCCTTTATATTTCCTTCGATTTTCTTCAGTTTCTTTCAATTTATTTTCCTACTCATTTTATCCGAATTTCCATTTCTGCTCACCGATTTATATTCTGTCCTGGTTCCCCAACATCTATCATGGTTCTAATTTTTCTGCTTCCCAATTCTCCGTTCATTATCTCTATTCTCAAGATCTTCTCCTCTAACGGCCGTCATCCACCTTCTCATTTTTGTGTTACTTTTTCTTTAATATATATCAGAGATTGTACATAGATCTGAATCGACGAATATCTATCTATCTATCTATCTATCTATATATATATATATATATATATATATATATATATATATATATATATATATATATATAGCTAAACAAGTCACTGGTGATGAAAAGACCCACATAACTGCTTCAGTTCATGATTCTCATTTTGTTTATTCGCTGTCTATATCTGCTCTATTTATTTCTTCCAACGCTGATATTTATGTTATTAAAGAATTTAGGGTTTTGCATTACCGACGGCTTTTCAGCTCAATGCTGAGAGCCTTCCAACTCAGAGATAGAGCACTCTTGTGGATGCGTGAGTAAATATATTGCTTAAATTCAACCTAGCTGATTGTCAAGTTCTGCGTAGGGCAGAGGTAAAATGCCAGCCTCTGGGTCTGAAGCGAAGGTTTCAATCCAACGTCGTCGTACTGAATGGTATAATTTGATAGTTTATTGCCACACTGAAGAGTTGTATTACAACGAAACAGTTGTCTGTGGATGACACGATTGTTTATATATAAATATATATATATATATATATAGTGAGTGGAATAAAGGATTTGCTACACGGTCACGTTTGTTTTGGCTCTGTTTAAGCTCCTCCAGACAAATGATTTCATCTATTCAAGATCCTTATTTAGAACATTTGTTTTATTCCCCAGAGTGGAGAACATCCCACACTTTCTATTCATGTATCTTTTCTTTTTTTTTCTCTTCACTGTTTAGTTTTTGGTCACTGCTTATCATTATTTTTTTCTGTTTTATATAGTGAAGATTCCTTAATGTCTGGTCGTTATAATTTGTAAATCAGCAGGAGATACTATGAGCACTTTCTTTATCAGTATTTTGTTAAAACATCATCTGTTTGTTTCCTCTCACAGAGTATTTTATTCTTTTTTCAATCTATGTTTCTATATTTGGCCAAGCTTGTACTGACATTAATTGTTAGTTTAATTATTTTAGGTTTGGTATATTTCTACATAACTAAGATAATTATGAAAAGGTGACTGAATTATTCTTGAAGTGGCTGGAGGCATGAAATGATAATGATGTCAATGTAAAAAGTATTGCTGCTATCATTATTGTTATTAAAAACGATGGGAATAAAATAGCTACGGTAGTTATTTTTTTGTTACCCGTCAGATAGTGTTTCTATGTTCTGGCATATGTGTGCTTTTTTTATCCTTTCCATTTTACTGTAGTTGTTAAGTTGCGATCAGTTAGTCATCAATAATAAATCGACAGTGATGTATTGTTTTTTTGCATTTGCCGTTCGTAAATTATGATACATGGTTCGCTAATCTTATTTCAAAGTTGTTTTTTTTTATATTCCCACGTAGTATTTCACTAGTAAGGGTTTCTTTTGGGTTGGTATTTCTGCTAGACATTTGTTTTGCAAAATGTTTCTATCCTTTCATCATATTCTAAGCTCTATATCAACTAATGTTCGATATTGAATTTATCGAGCACTTTATGAAATAAACCCATCACACAAAGTATATTGCATAATATTAAATTATATTGTATTCCTGGTTTATATATATATATATATATATATATATATATATATATATATATATATATATATATATATATATATATATATATATATATATACACACACTTATATATTCATATGTATGTACATATATTCGGGGTATAAACATACATTCTTAAAATAACCAGCAAACTTTATCTATTTAAATTTCTTTTTTGCTATTTTTTATAGTTTGAGTACAAACGTTTTCTTAATGTCTTTGAAATTTTTAAAGAAGATTCCAAACTTAACAGTTCCAGATATTTTGACTATCATTGGTCATTATCAAGAGTTATTCATTTTAGGAATGTTCGATAACGATTTCCCCAGAACTTAGGAAATCGTAATTAATGAATCTTTTTGAATTTCATCAAATACAGAGAAAACATCCTCCCAAGTAGATAATGTTTGGATAAGTTATTTACCTATTGAAGACTATCATCCTTCAAGTAATGATATCCTTCCCTTGGATTGTTGTAATAAGTTTTTCCAATGACCAAGTGATTATCTTCTCCTGTTCTGACTCAGACGAAACCAGGAAGAAGCAGCTTATTCTATGACTTATGTCTATTCCCGTTAACTTCTATTGTAC
This sequence comes from Thysanoteuthis rhombus, assembly GCA_963457665.1. Lineage (NCBI taxonomy): Eukaryota > Metazoa > Mollusca > Cephalopoda > Oegopsida > Thysanoteuthidae > Thysanoteuthis > Thysanoteuthis major. The sequence continues at coordinate 28,988,141 of OY735219.1, forward strand.
ATACTTTCCAAGTTTTTTAATTTCTTTTACTCAAGTCTTGTAAACGGCAAACTGGAGTTGATTGATTTTTCAGGCGATAAACAATTGGATAAACCTTTATAACCTTTCTAAAATTTTCCAAACATTGGAGAAAATGTGATGTTGCAAAATTTTGCATCAATTTGATAATATCAGTCTACCCAGCCACTGTATATTTTCACTTGATGAGTTTGTCAAGTCAATATTTACGACTGTTCAGGGAATTCGATTGTCATTAGGTTGCCAATACTTGTGACAGACCAACCCAAGGTTGGTAAATATCTATGCAAGAACAACAAGTGGCAAGATAGTTGGGAGTCAGATATTCAAAACCCTGTAATTGAGTGTAATATTAATAGGATTTCTTAACAAAATTAACCTTCAATTTTCTCCTCTTCCGTTTTGACTAAATGACAGTGTTACAAGATCCGCTCCTAACCAGGATATTCAAAAAAGAAGTTCCTAGATTTTGGCAGTTTCAGCTCCATTGATTATTCGCGAACACAGGCTGTCTATAATAACATCCGTAGCTCTCTAACAAAGATTCGACAAAACGAACAATTTCTATTGATTTTGGTATGGTAAAGACCAAATTTGTCTACTCCAGCCGATAGTGGAAGTGATCCAAACTCCATTCATGTGTATGAATGCGAACAACTCGGAAGAAGTATTGATAAATCATAACGCTCAAAAGATAAACGTGTATATCCTATAGTCGTAGGGATTCAGGCAAAAAGTGTATAAAAGCTTGAAAGCCACCACCCATCCATACACACACACACACACACATACACACAAATATATACACACTCAAATATATATATATATATATATATATATATATATATATATATATATATGTGTGTGTGTGTGTGTGTGTAAACGTTAACATACATACATGCACTCAAATTATATTTATATATAGAGAAAGATATATATGCAAGCGAACTTGAGGCTCTAAATAGTTTTTCAAACAGAGAAACGTGATGAAAATTGAAATGAGATACGAGAAACGTTTGACTGAGTAATTAATTTACCAATCTGCTTAAATTTCCTGAAATAGAAATAGCATTTTGCCCACTTTGCAACAGGGATGGTTAGCCGACTGAGAAAATAAATTTTCGAAATCATGTTCCTTCATGAGACAAAAATAGCAATGTATTTCCTACCCATGTCAGAGATTTGTAACTGGTGATAACTTCATTATCTATCGGTCGATTTTATAGAAAGAAAAAAAAAAGAAGATAACTTGGAACAAATTTGGACGATGCAATGGTTGAATTTGCCCACGGTGTCAAAATTTAACGTTTCCCATCAATTTCAGAAAGTGTTCAGGTATGGCCCCCAGTATCTTATGCTCTCCTCCAATTGATCCAGAGTTTGTGATTTATTGCGGTACAACCTCCCCTTTGCCAACCTCACAGGACGTAACATCAAATCTTTGCGCAGGTCATGTATCTCTAATAAGAGCATACGGAATGGATTTTTAAAAAAAACTGTTATTGAGCGCACAAAAGAATCACAAGCATAGAAGACCATTCCCATTTCAGCAGGGAATTTTCAGGAGAAATTTTAGTATATTCATAGGTAAGTATCTAATATAATTGGGATATTTAGCTATAGTATAGCGAAGACATTACCGAAATATGCGCCTGGGATAGCTAAAAAATCTTGCAGATTGTATTCAATAGTATAATTGAAGCTCCTTCCTCTTCGCACCATCCTTAGTTCAGTGCTATACGAGGATATTCGACTCAGAAGATTAAGCTTAAATTTATACGATTATTCCTTTTTTTCAAAGAAATGTCCATTATGATAATGAAAGAAAAATAAGGAAACTACTGTTGATATTTGATTATATATTATAACGGCATTATAAAGTTCGACTGGAAGGCCACTGCTGCTTGATAGATACGGTCAGATTTTTTTTCTTTCAGATTTGAAGTATTATTGGGATTTTGTGGGTATGAATTTAAAAGTTGGAAAAGTGGTAATCTTTATAGAAGAGAGTTTTTTTTTATTAGAGCGTAATATACCACTTTGCAGAAGTATAAGTTTTAATATGTGCATACGTGTGGTTGCATGTGTGATGAATTGAGCGTGTGTGAGTATACGATGATTTTCCTGTCGACGCCAGAAATTTTAGAGATAAATAACGTATTGTTGGCCCTATAAATACCCAGATTATTGATATAATCTTGATAGACACTCAGTAACAGACTGCTTGACTGCTAAAAGGTAATTTGTTTCCGGACTGACCACATGGGGATGGAAAGATTAAAACGTAGATGAGTGACCTTGAGAGATGGCTGGTATTTTTAACTAATTGATACCGAGTGTGTTGGAGGCTGCCAGTGAGTGAAATTTAGCGCTTTGGTTTCTAGATTAATAAGATTCTGTAATCTTCATTTGGTGAAACATTGATTTCTGTAAAGGCTCACCTCGGCTCAGAAATTTAGTCCGTGTTGAGAATAGATCTTCTACCAAGCGTTCTTATCTCCCTTCCAAAGTGCCGAATTCGTGCACTATGTGAAAAAAGCCTATCGGAACAAAGTGACTGATATAATCTCACTTTTAAAGAAAGAGAAAATGCAAAGAAAACAAAACAGCAAAAATACATACCTTTAGAGGACAGAGAAAGGAAGAAAATACTTTTGAAAGAAATTACAGAAAAAGACAGCCGCAAAATAGGATGGGGAAAAAGGAAAAAAGACAGACGAAGCAGGACATTTGTAGGGACTGTGCTAACTACCGAGAAGCCTAGAAAGGGTCAAGCGCCTCAAGAATTGATGCTCTCTCTCTCTCTCTCTCTCTCTCTCTCTCTGGGAAGATTGGTTGTTAAATGCAGTACCTTAAGTATATATCATTTTGTTTACTGCAGAAACCTTTTAGAGTCTGTCATTGGATGTAGACCTTACCCAGACCTTTCTATCTATGCTTTCCGAAAGTCATACCATCTTATGATTTTGCTGGCCACACTTTCGCTTATGATCTCTGGGTATTTACGCTGTGGTAAAAACGAACTGATTGGAAATTTCCTGATTCGTTAATAGAGAATCCTTAAAATTTCGATTGACTTAAAATGTTGAGCTGTTCCAATCGTTCAATAAAAAATACTTATTTGATTATAGGGGTATTTTTTCGCTTACAATCCCTGGGAATTCACTTTGAGAGCTGTGATTTCAAGCAGTTATTTGACATACTTAAAACATGACCAACTTTTTGCCATTTGAGTTTTCTCAATTCTCGATCTCATATCATTGACTCTTGTTTTTCTCTAATATACTCGGCTATCTCGTGATTTTTCTATGTGATGTTGAGCATGATTATTTTAGGTGCAAGATGAATGGTTCTGTTCAAAGGTCAATCTTTTGGTTAGGTTCTAGCTTAATAGGTGACTATTGAGAAGATGCACTGATTGTATACCCTTCTTTTGGGGACTAATTGCATTTTCTTGTTGTAAAGGTAGAGCTTGCTCTACTTAAAGCTTACCCAGCCGGAGAGATTCTTAGTCTGATTTTTGCCTTTGAGGATCTCGTTATCCTAGAAGGATGAAGAGTTTGCATTTTCCAAAATACCTGAATCAAACACGACGACTTCAAGCACAATGTGCAGATAAATAAGCCTATAAATGAAGACAAAAGATTAAGAATTTAAGCTAATATTTTACATACATATCAAATCAATATTCTTTATTTTTCCTATCTCAGCTCACAAAATTTTTGAACATCACAAGAGCTTATAATTTTTGATAGCAGGAATATTATTTAAGCTTTTATATATAGACAAATACATAAATAAGACTTGAGTAAACACCATAGCTAATTGTCTGCTCATCTTTTGTTTACTTACCGAAATATTGGAAATAATCAAAGACCAATTATGAAGTTAACTTTTTATTTTTTATCTTTCTCTTGGCAAACAAAGTAGAACGAATAAATTTTTAATCAGAAAAGGAAAACTTGCCACTAATTCAATTTCTATTTGACTTGTGATCAGGCTTTGCTTTGATGAAGTTAAGCAAACATATCTTTCATTCTGTCAGATTTTCTACGAATTTCTGATGTTTGATTTGCCATTCTTTTTGTTTGAAACTTTCACTTTCTCTACTATTTTAATTTGATTTCACAAATTTTTCGCCGTCCTTTCTTCTATTCTTCCAGTTTTGTTCTGCTTAGCTCTCCGTTTCATCATCATCATCATCATCATCATCATCATCATCATCATCATCATCATCATCATCATCATCATCAGTCTCTTAACGTCCGTTGTTCGACATAGACATTCCCTAGGATTTGCCACACTTCTCTATCACGGGTGTCGCGGAGCCAGTATTTTTCTGAATTTGTCTAACTCGTCTCTCAAACTAATACTCTACCGCCCTCGGTTGTGCAACACGGTCATCCCATTGCTATTTGAGCCTCTTTTTTTTTTTTTTTTAAATTCTATGATGTCATTGGAACCTGTCTTCCACTGGAGATATTGTGCCGTCTTATGGTCTCTCAATGTGAAGTTGAGCACAATCCTTCCATGTGCATATTGTATGGTTCTCAATTTGCAGGCTTGTTTCTTGGTTAGATTCAATGTTTCAGCTCCACAAGTGACGATTAAAGAATGCATTTGTTGTATACCCTGTGAAACAAAACTGTCAATATCAAGTTAATCAGCATCAACATAGATTTTTTTCAGTTTTCCGTTGGTCTGGATGCTTGCTTGCTGGCTGTTTATGTATGTAACACTCACAAAGGACGCGTCAATCGAGCTAAAGGGCTTAGAATTTAAACATTTTCCTAATTTAAACTTGTTTTTCCAATCCTGCCCTTAAAACAGGTTTTTAGTGAGTGTTTGTGTACACATGGTCAAATATCACTAATCTGTCATGTCACTGTAAGTTTATGCTAAATTGCGTTCCCAAGTATTCGTGCTTGCTTTTTAGTTATCTAAACTTTTAGTAATCAATGTTCAACACAAGGCGAAAGAAGTATATCTATAGGTTACTTCTTCTTTTTTCATTTTTTCAATTCATTACCCCGACACGACCTGCCTTTGAAACACATTAGTCGGATGGCAGTTTCTTTTGAGCGACTAACCAGATCTTCCTTTCATTTTGTTTGTTTTGATTTCACTCTTCATCTAATACGTTGGCTTTGTCAGGCACAAAGCCAAAAATGGTTTAATCGTTTTCTTTTGCTTTGTTGGCCGAGATGGGTCAGCCACGTAACATGAATGTCAGACAATGGTTGAACACTAAAAATAGCAGTTTGGTATTCAAGAGCACATCGATGGAAAGGGGAAGACCTTCAATGGGGCAAAATCAACTGATGATAAGAATCAACGGAAAATTGATCAAATTAAGACAGGAGCGTATACAAAAAGATCAGGATGATAGGGGTGCTAGCTTGGGGACTGATCGCACGAAAAATTAAAGTATATAAAAATGATATTTACCATAAAATAACATTCATATACGATACATTATGATACATTATGATGATACCATATATAAGACAACAAACCATCTGTAGCATAACACGACCTTAAAAAATAATGAACAGAGCTAAATAGCAAAATCATAGCTCAAGGTTAGCCATCATATCCAGGCAAAGATTACACCTAGCAGGGAAAGTAAGCCAGGTTTTAAGAGGTGACCACTCTTTTTCAAGTGCATTGACCAGGGCATGCAGCCGGCTACACTGTCGGTACGGTACTCTGTGAGGGAGAAAATCTCTTTAATCACTGCACATTGTATCGTCAGAGTCAAGGATCTCAACTTAGAGCTTTTGATAGCCACATTGCCCGGCGTATCTGCATCTAAAAATCGAAGACACCCTCACTTTTCTGAGGTACTATGCTTAAAATTGATGTCAGCTGTTCTGTCTCGATTCTCTTTCGAAGGGACGGGAGAACTCTATGGCTATTTCGATATCTACCAACTCTTCACGCCCCTGTTGTGTGTGTATATATATATATATATATATATATATATATATATATATATATATATATATATATATATATTATTGTGTCATCCACAGATAGCTGTTTTGATGTATATATATATATGTATATATATATATATATATATATATGTGTGTGTGTGTGTATGTATATGTGTGTATGTGTGTGTGTGTGTGCATACGATCAAAGATCACCAATCTGTCATCATAAGCGGATTAGTGATTATGCCGGAAAACAGAGTGGTTGAATTAGGATATACTTAACAGTAGTTATTTTTGCTTACCACATTTTCACAACACAGCTAGCATCAACGGCAGAAAGACGTAGATCATCTTCAACAGATCGAAGTACGTTAGCCGAAATTAGTACTGGATTAGGGATTGTTGGATTAGTGAGGGTCAATTGTATATATGCGTATATATATATGTATTGTCCTGTTCAGCTCTATATTGAATGCATTACTACGTTGAAGCAGCCACACTATCAGTCGAAGGTTCGATTCTTGAATCAACCCAATCTTTAATTGTCGATTCTGTTTATGTTGTCTACGTTAAGTGATTCATCAAGCGTGTAACGATGGGAAGACTATTTCAAATAAATGTTTCTACATAGCATAATGCATTTTATACTCATCCTGTTGGACCATATATATATATATATATATATATATATATATATATATATATATATATATATATAATATAATGAAGACTCGATACACGAACACGTTTACGTCTCTGCCATGTTTGGATTTTCAAGGTGAAGAAGTCAAAATACGGCGGAAACATTATTGTTCTTGTATAGTCAATCTTCCTTTCATTATACTTTAAACTCTATTCTAAAACAACTTAATGTTTGACGTTGAATGTGTCAAGCTTTTTATGGAATAAGCCCATCGTACATCGGATATAATATCATATTACATTGCATCCCTGATTGTATTGTGATATGTATATATTAGTCAATAGGATTGGGATACTTAGAGTAATAATGATATGTACTTCGATCAATGCAAAAATATTGCAGATGTAATGTTTAGAGGTTTATAATTCCCTTCACAACTGATAAATAAATCCACTGAATCAGGCTGATTTTTTTTTTGTTCCATAATCTCTAATATGATAATACATCTATCATTTGTTGACACGAATTTTGTTATTGCTTTGTATCCTTTCTGCTTCCGACATCTGATATCTCTTCTAGACAAAGAGACGGGCATATTTAGTGATGTAATCTTTTGGTACTCAACTCAACTCTACGAGCTGAGCGCAACAAATGTAATCAAGTGCAAAATTTTCATGTCTCCTCACAAGCCTGCTAAAAAATTACCCACTTTCTTACGCTTTGACTGATTCTGTGCTTATTTCTCCCCGTCTAACTTCCCTCTTTCACTGTTCCTCTCTCTCTCTCTCTCTCTCTCTCTCTCTCTCTCTTTATATATACCTTTATTTATTTAAATCTGCCAAGGTCCATTGATACATTTACTGAATGATAACGGGAGATCATTTCAAATAGTTTCAAAATAATATCGTGCAATGTATGAAAATTTCTATTGTATTCCATATCCACTTCTTTGCATACACACACACGCACACACATACACACAAATACCACTTTCGTTGGCAGTCATACTGACTGTTCAGTTCTGCGTACGGCAGGTCTGAAGCTAAGGTTTCGATCGTACCTCATGGTATTGGAGGTCGGATAGTCTAAAGCCACACTGATGAGTTGTAATACAACCAAACAGCTGTCTGTGGATGACACAATTAATATTTAATTGATTAATTATATACGTATAAACACAATTATTAATCATATTTATATATATATATATATACACACACACACACACACACACACACACACACACATACTAAAGAATTGACAATTTGTTACTTGCATGTATACATCATATAGTCTCGGAAACGGCTGCACCTTGGAGTCAAAATAATTGTTTATTAGGGTTAATTGACTAAGTTATTGGCGAAATATAAGTGATGTTAATATTCTAGGTCCTTTTAGGGTCCTAAACTCCAACTAAACTATAAGAAGTACATCTTTTCACGTAAGACCTCATCAACCGCTGTTGGCATGATATGTGAACTTCTGTTCAAATTTTATTCTTTATGTGACTGAAATGGGACAGAGGAGATTTTAAATTCACTTCAAAATTCCTACTACCGGCTTTTAACGTTGATCACAACTCACTAAAAAAAAAACACTGACGTCATGACAGTACGAATAAAAGTTATGTACGCAAAAACTGATTAGGAATTCATTCTGACTTTAAGCTGATACGTCTTTTACAGGAACTGATAAAGAAGTTGAAATAGAATATGCAGATTTTTAATGATATTGTTTGGGGAAGGGATTTCAGTTTTTTCTTTTAGCTTTTAGATTTTAATGAAGGAATAGTGTTTGACCCTAGCAAAGTCATGCTTTTTCTATTCTTTTTATTGCATTATTGATTTTTATGTTTTCAATTTATTAGATCTTTGAACCTTCGAGGAGTTTGTCAGTTATGAGAAAAGAGTTTTATAGGTTCTAGAAGGGGTTCTGTATACAATGTAACTGTATTGCTAAACTGGACGCTTATTTTCTTTTCCTAACGAAAAAAAAGTAGAATTTTCTGTATTAGTGATTATGCCAATTTAAGAGTATTTTTTATTTCTTAGGAAAGGATTGTGATCCTAAACCGACAATAAAAGGTCTTTCTTTGGAAACAACCACTAACACTTTTCTAAACCCTAACCCTGACCCCAAACCTGACTAAAAGACATGGATACTATTCAAATCTGCAAGTATAATCTAATAAGCGAACTACTAACGCAAAAAATGAGCACATGGATCTATGTTTTGAGGAGGTAAATTTTTCGTAAATGTTTTAAACAGCTACGAGCACTAGCTAAAGGGTGCGTATTTGTACGCCCAGGACTGTTTGCAGCCCTGACCAGAGAATGTCGGTGAGTATCCGTGCAACCCCATTCCATATATATATATATATATATATATACTAGCCGAAATGCAGGGTTTTGCTAGAATTTTAAATGTCTAAATTGAATACGATCACATAACTTCAATTCGTATCACTTGTTTAAATGAGAGGTGCTAACAATGTTCATTTGACCCAGGAATAATGTTTCTGGAAGAATTTAGGCTTCCACACAATTAAGAAAGATAATGTCTCTCTGGCCAATGGGTTGAACATGTTTTCGAGAGTGAAATATTATAATCACTCAAGTAAGGCACTCTAGCAATATCTCACAATATCTGCAGACGTTGTAGGTTCTCTGTCACTGTGGGAGAATCCCAGGTGCATGTAGATGCAGCTACTTCCGATTTTTACAACTCAATATATTTCCTTCTTTCCAACGCGGACATCCTGAGTCTAGTGCATTAAAATATATATATATATATGTATATATATATATATATATATATATATATATATATATATATATATATATATATATATATATATATATACGATAGGTGAATATTCATGTAAAGAAATACATCGAAAAGAACAAAAAGAGGAAAGAAACAAGCACAGTGAAAGATGTTGAATTCAACTACTATTTAAAAAAAAAGAAAAAGTTATAGGTAAAATATTTGATGTCTGAATGTATTTCGATTTCCCAACGAAGCTCTCAAATGCAGGGCGGAATGAAAAGTGCAGACTCTTTAGAAGAATCTATTTTCTTTTCAGTGTTATTCATTGATTTTTTTACGTTCAATTTTTTTTTCTTGCTTTTCTATGTAATGGATGAAAAAGAAATGTAGGAATGTTGTTTTATCGACGAAAACTAAGAAATGAATCGGCACGGAGCATGATGTGTGGATTACCTTCAAAATGAATGGGAAGCCATCAAAATGAAGATAATTCAATGCAATAGCATATTGATCGTTTCATAGATACTAGATGGTCACTAAAAAAGAAACCGTCGCTTGGCCAATCTCTTTTGACCACAGGTCAAATAGAGGTGATCAATTAAAAATCTGGAAAAAGGGGCGATCACTGTGATCAATGTATTTCACTTGACTTTTGTTCGGCAGTGATCACTGAAAAAAAGTCCTGATTTTCACAAAAAACCAAAGGATCAGTTTAGCAAGAATTTACATTACAAATAGAAACTCCAGTAAGAATCTTTCAGGGGATGATTAAAAAACAACAGACAATTTTTTTTCCAGACACAATAAAGGGTAAATATATAAACTTTCAGCCTTTTAACTCCATCGGTGTGGCTTGTACACGTGATGTCTAAATAGCCATCAAACCAGACCAACATAAAAACTGAAGAAACCCTGCTGAAACGTCTGGGGTCTGTTCTGGTTGACGGTTTCCAATGAAAACTACTAGAAATCAAATCAAATCAAATCAAATCATATCTAATGACGTGATATATTGTCAGGTATAACCTACTAATGTCAGTTACGAAATGCCCGATAAGACGTGCAACGATGTAGACTATAAATTACCTGCGAAAAAAGTGCAGGCGGTTACATACAAAATAGTTGCGGAACGGATAGTATTCCTTTGGGGTGTTAAAGTTCTGATTTTCATCGACTGTGTCCTGGTTGTCAAGCTTTCCTGAAAACGTGTTGAACTTATTAACACTATCTTACGATGGACTTGTTCACAACAAACCAATATCAAAACCAATATTATGAAGTTGCGATGTACAGAATATATTACAATATAGTCAGGACTCCTGGTCGTGGTACAGCGGATGGCATGCGTGTGTTGCTGAGCATTACGACTCATTGGATGTTATATACTGGTATCATAATGCCAAAAGTTATCATCATCAGTCTTTCAACGTCTGTCGTTCGACATAAACCTTCCCCGGGATCCGCCATATTTCTCAATTGTGAGAGTTGCAGAGTCAGTATTTTCTGAATTTTAGTACATGTCTCCATCTTTATTTTGTAAGTCTTGGTTTCGCATGTGGTCTTTCAGGATTCATGTTGTGAGTCGTGATGTCAATCGATTCTCTTTCATTCTCGCAACATAACCAGTCCATTGCCATTTGAGTTTTCTCATAGAATTTCGATGTCCCGAACTCCTGTTTTCTCCCTGATATATCGTGCTGTCTTGTGATCTCTCCATGTAAAGTTGAGCATGATTCTCTCATGTGCACACTGCATGATTTTCAGTTTGCGGGTTTGTTTCTTGGTTAAGTTCTATGTTTCAGCTCCATAAGTGACTATCAGAAGGATGCACTGGTTGTATACTCCTCTTTTTTGGATTACTGGGATCTTGTTTTTGAAGGTGGATCTTGCTTTGCCGAAAGCTTGCCATCCGAGAGTTTCTTCTTCTTTTATGGATTTCATAGAGATGTGTTGTCCTAAGTAGATTTAGTGGTCCACTTTCTTCACTGGTCATTGGTCACTTAGTATTTCTTGGCTGTTCATTTAGTTGTTAATTATTTGTTTGTTTTTTCTCTCACTACCGCTTGTGATTAGTGAACAATACCGCGTATTTCATTAACAGATATCCCTAGCTTTTAGAAAGTTCGCTTCGTCATTTTTTTGCTTATTTGGAAAAAATGGGTAATGCAGGAATGGCATTCAACTTTTGCCGTGGAAAGAGCTGATGCATCCATTTCCATCTATTTTCTCAATCCCAGTATCCTGTATCTTGCACCATTCCAACATCTGTTGGCCCATCCTAATATAGAATCATTCCCTCGTCTGGGGTCTGTGAATGCTAAAAAAAAAAAATTCCCACATAAATCGACGTTGATTGCTTTTTTCTGCACGCCCATTCGGCTTACAATTTTTTTTTTAATGAAAAACACATTTCTTCCAGATAATGGCTGTTAAATCCTCCCCAATTGATATCACTAGACCTCGATTTAGGCCACATTTGCATCCATGGAATATTTGTATAAGCTTAGTAAAAATTGGGTAATGTAAAGAGTTTGCTCCGTTTATCACGTAAAAATATACTGACTTTATCAAACAACATATTCACCGTTTCAAATCACTATTAATGGGTTGGTCGTGAAGTAAGAATATCTGATAACCGATGGACGTCACGACATGCGGCAAAAAGCATAAGAAATGAGATTAAAGAGAGACTAGTCAAAAATTATACACAGAAAGCATTGATATTGTATTCACGTTTTGCAGCCCTTTGTGATAGACTTCCCATTTATTCTATATTTAGCTGCTTTATCTACATCCCAGCAGAAACTAATAAGTCAATGTATAATGCATTACTCCATCCTATTAACAAATTAAAGATTCCATTAATTCATCAAGTCAGTTTGACGAACTGGCTTCGTTATTTGTCAACACTAATGAAACCTGGCATTATTTACGATTGGGAAATGGCTTAGCATAATCTAGATGTGGTTATTAAAGTTGAATCTTCTGCATCCATCGACGTCAGTTTGAATGTAGTCGGGAAGATTGGGGAATAATAACTGTTAATGTACCGTGTTAGCCAGGACTTAGGTAGTATAGTGTGAAATATCTTGGCACATTATTTCATCGTTATGATTCATTGTTGAACATGCGTGCTGTCGAGGTCCATGGTTGTCTGTTCAAGATATGGCAAATTATGTGCCTTATCCTGTCGTGCTAGCTAATGACGAGTCTGTAGGCTTTGAATTATCGTGCCCTCCACAACAACGAAGAATATACTCTGTACAGTCTTTGAGCTCTTTACTTTACGTAAGACATTTACTTGGGTTTCTATTTATAATGTAAATTCTTGCTAAACTGATCCCTTAGTTTTTTTGGAAATCGAGACTTTTTTCAGTGATAACTACCGAACAAAAGTCAAAAACACTTTGATTCTTTGCATCATAATCGAAATCATCTAACTGATTTATTTTACTGATTTATGATGAATTTTATTTTATAATTTTTGAAGAATGAGGAAATTGAAGGGGGCTGCATACATTAGTCTAAGAAATAAATTTTCAAATCAGGATTTAGCAGATTTCACTGCAGTGGTGATTTCTTTGCTTCGATGTGCTATAAGTGGAGATAATCCCAGCGTAGAAGATATGGAATCATCTGTATTACACAGATTAATTTGATTAAAACTGATCAACATATTTGCTTGCATAACTCCTCTTCATTTTCCAGAAAACAATTATTTTTTTTTTAATCATTGGTACTTCATTTGAGGAGAATTGTATACAGATTGAAACTATAAAACATGCTCGATAACTAGAACAATAATTGGTATAGAGGCTATAAAAAGAGACCGTGTCGAATGAAATCTGTTCCTTTTTATTATACGTTGGCATCTGAGAGGTGAAATATTGCTTTTTATTGACTACCTTTGAAAAGTGTCTAACATATCCTCAAGTTTTATACCACCCTGTCGGCCGGCACTTAAATTGTATTTTGTTTTAAATCAACGTGTTCTTGCGTGTAAGCATATCTTGTTATGCTAACGACTTACCTGGTTTTACCATCGTAGAGGGCAGCATGTGATCTCAAATGATCCACGTTGTGAGTCGTGGTGTCAAGCGTTTATCTGACATCTATGCAACATAACCAGCCCATTGCCATTTTTCTAATATCCTTATGATATCTCTGATTCCTACTTTTTGTGTAGTATACCCAGCCTTCTTGTGATCACTTCATGTGTAGCTGAACATTTTCATCTGTGATGGTTGCATGGTTCTCAGTTCGAGGGCCATTCTTTTATATGGGTTCCCTGTTTCAGCTCCCTAGGTGACAATTGGGAAAAAACATCTGTGACACACGTATGCATTTATCTATTTTATCTTCTGAATATATTTATTTTGTTCGTTTTTTCCAATTACCTGTATCATTGGAGGTTTCTCCCCCTGAACTTAACAACGAACGCATTCCAACGAAATTAACCATAAATTTTCACCGGTTATGAAAAAAATTTGTGTGGTATGCACAACCAAGAAAAGGACAAAACAAAACAAAACGACTACTCCCCCAATTGCTAATTCTTTGTTTCATATCAATTTTTCACTGCATAAGTCTCTTCCCGGACAGGATTGCGTGTGAGATTGAAATATTCGATTCATCAAAATCAAACCATTGTTAAAATTTAACCCAAACAAACACAACGAATTCAGTCAAATGAATACTTGTATTGTAAAATAGATACTTTTCATGATTAGGCTACGGCCTTATTGAAGTAATCGGCATGTTTGCTTGACAGGGGGTCTTGCAGACTCTTACTTCCTTATACTAAGTTATTTCTCATACAGTGTGAAACACTCGTGTCCATGGTGCAGACTTAAATGCATTCAGTAATATTTTAGCAGCTATACTACTACTAAATAAAATCTAGTGAATGAAGAACAGAAACAGAATCTCGTGTCGATGTACCAATTTTACACATTTTGCTGGTGCGAAATTATCGTCATTGGTGTGAGCAGATAAGAAATGTTCAATGGATAAGTGGAACACATTCTCGTTCATTGCGACACACGAACATCGTTATATATTCATCTCATCTATCCATTAGAATTGCATTTTATTCCTTAACATAAGAAAAATTCCTCGTTGAAAGTTGGATCCAAAAGTAACGAGTTTTAAATGAAATTATCTTTATGCTAGATAATTATTTTAAAATTGCGAAGCAAAAACTACATTTTGGGCGTGGAATTTTTTTTTCTTCTATTTCTTATTGACCGTGAAAGTAAGTTATTGATTGGTAAAAATGACTTACATACAATCGATTGGCAAAAGTGACTCGTTCACCATTGCTGCTATAGTAAGGAATTTGTGCTATTGTGTCGTTGTAAAGTGGCATTTAGAGACATAGCTCCAGGAAAGAAACTAAAGATGTTCAATAATATGGCAGGTTCAAGGGGGGTCACAAATAATAGGTCTATCCTCAAAAGACTCTAGAAACCACTAAGAATGCTGTGATATCGGTAGCTATTGGGTAGAGACAGGTCATATGAGACGTTCCGACTTTTGACACTTTTGCTAGGTTTTACAAATTGCCATGTGGCAAATATGTTTTCTGAGTTTCCCGACTGCAACAGCAGCCTTTGTCGCATCTGTGTCTTCCAATTTCTCCAAATCAAATGCACTTAAAAAGAACTTTATTAAAACCTCGTACATTCGAAAAAAGCAAAGTCTATAAACCACCAAAATTGTACAATCTATTTTATAGTAATACCATTGCAAGTGGAAATCGCTAGTGTTTATATTACAATTGGGACAGACCTCATAACCTGTATTATTGCACTTGGATACGTACAAAAAGGATTTTTCAGGTTTGAAATGTGCTTATGGACATTGGTTTCTTTATAAAATGAGTTTGAGGTTCGATACCTAAGTGATTGAATAATCATATTTTTCAAGATTTTTCTAATTCTGGTATCTCATTTCATTTCAGGAATCACTGGAACAGTGAGCATTGATGAGAATGGCGACAGGAACGCCGATTATTCACTCTTGGATATGGACCCGTTGACAGGGAAATTTGAAGTAAGAATGAATTTTGAATTGTTTTTTCTTTTGAAACACGTACACCCACATTGTTTACAATAAGATATTTTAAAATTTACACAAAGAGTGACTGCTCACTGTAAAGGTTGGCAGGACTTGTGATAGATATTTTACTGCTGCCTGGGCACGTGAGATAGGTGTAGAAAAGTTCTTCGCTCACTCACACACTCACTCACTCACTCACTCACTCAGTCTTTCAATAGTTGCATAACAGTAACATGTAAACCTAGTACTACCTAATTAACAGCATGGATCAAATATCATAAAGTGAATATTCAAGATCAAAATCTTGCTGATAACCGTCATGCTACAAACAGAGAGATGGATACATGAACAGACGGAAGTTTAATCCTATTTTCTAGTATTTTTTATAAAACATGCTATTCCTATAATGATACAACGTATAATAAAAGCATATATATATATATATGTGTGTGTGTGTGTGTGAGTGTGTGTGTGTGTGTATCATTAAAATCAAGGGATATATATGTATACGTGTACTAAAAATACTCATTTTTGCCTATTCTTATAATAAGTTTACAATATGAGTCCAATAGGGATACAAAAAGGAAAGAAAGTAAAATTTATGTCAAAACGCATTTTACAATCTTCTTTCTGGTCAGAGTAATAAAAAAAAACTTTTTAAAAATAGTCTATCGTTCAAGATCTTTTTACGTGAATTATGAAACAAAACCATGGTTTTCTTTTGAAGATAACAGCAGAGTATGAATTTTGAACTCTTGAATAAAAAGGAATTAAAATAGAATAAAAACCCAAATCAAAGGTGATAGATGTTTGAACTCAAAGCGATAACTTTCACAGGAGAGTTTTTAATAGATTTTAGCTCTAACTGTTTACCTTGGATGAATGTGAAGTATCCTTGTCAGTTGTAGGTATAAATCTTTGTTGTCCATGTGCATTTGAACCTTTATATGGATAGTCTTGTTTAGGCTTTTTAAAACTATATTTATCTGAACAAGGTTTGTCCTGAAAGTTTTCAACCATTTGACATTAGCGAAAAAAGGTGTTACAAGGGTAATGAGGTCTTAGTGTCTTCAAAGTACTCCCATGCAAGGATCAACCTGGGTCACCATCAGTTAAACCACCACTTTAATCCTAATCTAACTGATTGTCTGGTAACGCCAGGAACCAAATATTGGCTGGCAGTAAATAATTCGCCTGATCATTGTGAATGTGAGCAAGTTAGGCAGTATGCGAGATCAACCAATGGTGTTGACTGAGTAACGTTGCGGGAGAGTTGTCTGATTGCTTTGTCACATCAAAGTCACACGAGCTTGCATCAGTCAGAATAATTTTTTTTCATTTGAAATAAGACATTTTTCTTCAACAGAACTCTTTATGAAATGATTGCATGGATGGATCATCAACATCATGATTATCAGTCTTCTATCGTCAGGTGTTAGACGAGGACATTTGGCCTCTCTATTATGAGCTTCACGGAGCCAAAACTTTTTGAAATTGTCTATTTTGTCTTTAAATCTTGTATTTTGCCGGCTTCGGTTACACAAGTGATCTTGGGATCCATCCTGTTAGTCATGATGTCCACCAGTTTGCCATTTTTGTAAAATGACCAGTCCATTGCCATTTGAGTTTCCTGATGGATTCTATGATACGTTGAACTCCTGTTTTTCCCTGATATATTATAGTATCTTGTAATCTCTCTCCATGTAAGGCTGAGCATGATTCTTTCATGAGCATGTTTCATGGTTCTCAGTTTGCAGGTCAGTCTCTTGGTTTGGTTCAGCTCCATTGGTAAATATAGAGTGGATGCATTGGTTGTGTTCTCTAATTTCAAGAACCTTCACAATCTCCAATTGATGCTAGATGAACTGAATGAACAATACAAGAAAGTTGACTTTAATACGAACTCCAGCGAAACAAAGGTCATTTGCAACGATAGAAGTCACGTCTGAAATAAACTCACAAGGAATGCAGAGCTTGCAAAAGTAGACCTCTTCATCTACATAAGAGAACAAATCACCATGTTATCCTCAAAAGAAGAAAAAATTAAGCAAAGAATCACTACAGGATGGCAAGCCTTTCGTCAGACAAGTTCAATCTTCAAGAATAAGATGGATAAATCAGAATGGAACAAATATCATCATTTTTATGAGTATCTACTTTTGGATTTATCACATTTTTGAACGAGGATGGCTGATTTGATTCAGTTTCAATATGAAAAGATATTTTTGAGAAGAGCATAATAATTTTTTACTTTCATTTCGTTGTTTAAAATCAAGTAAACCACCTCAAAAGCTAACAATAACAGCAATACTATTTCTAAACTTATAAACTTATATAATTTGTTGTTGAATCGAAACTAAAATAATACTGCAAAAAATTATGCTGAAAATGAGTGCTGGATTAAGCTTGGTTTTCAATGCTCTTGTGTACTTCCTATCCGTAGAACTTGGCCTGGTGGATTTCATTTTTCATGATTTGTCTATGAAAGAGTAAAAGAAATCTGTCCTTTTTTTCTATTTTCACTTGAGAAGTTTGAAACTTCCATCTAATTAAAATTATGCATCTATTTTGGGAGAAAAAGTGTATACACAATTTTTTTATTTAACGAAGATACCTGGATAATGATGTATTTACACGTATGGTCTTCTGCGGAGAAATCGCCAATGGCTTAAATTACCTTCGACAAAAAATCGTCATACAAATTTGAAGTGAGTGATTCCAAGAAAATCTTTCTGAATAATCGTATTTAGGCAAATTGATTTGTTTTGATAACACACATGGTTTTTCGATATCGTAGGAATGAAAATGCAGTGCTTTAAAAAAACACGCTACTGCTGATGAGAGCATATTTTTCAGTTTCACTTTATTGTTTGGATGTTTGTTAGGATCAATTGATAGGGCGCCTGAATATCGGCCGGGCGTTCAAATGCATCTATGGTCATATAGTAATCGTAAGTTTCAATCTGGACCATTTGCACACAAACACAATTGCAGATAACCAAATTCATATATATATATATATATATATATATATATATATATATATATATATATATATATATATATATATATATATATATATATATATATATATATGTATATATATATATATATATGTGTGTGTGTGTGTGTGTGTATTTATATATGTATATATATATGTATATACATATACTTATGTATATATATACACGTATATATATGCATATATATACATATATACATGTGTGTGTGTGTGTAAGTGTGTGTTTGTGTGCAATCATAGACGGAACGTCAGTCGTAAAGATACATTTAGTCTTAAGAAACTTTTCATACGAAGATCGATCAATAAATCAGTGGCCTGGCATCACGTCATTAGGTGAATTTCCCAAAGTATTATGTTCTATCTTTGGGATTAGTTTTCAATACGAAATTGGGTCTATTGACAAGGAATGAGATTATGTCAAAAACGCATTTGCTGTTTTTTTTCATCATTTGGTCAGCAATCTATGTGTATTACTATACGATGTACCTGCCAATAAAACTCCATTCTTTTTTCTTTTATTTGTTGTTCCATCCTCATCTAGAACAAAAGACGACTTTTCCAACAAATCCATTGTAAAATTGATCAATGATTTCTTGATCTAAGTTCAAATATTGATTACTGCACGCCACTGACTTATACACGTGTATGTGTGCAGGCCTTGTCGAGGTTCTAAACTTTTGACTATTATGACTGTCTGGATGGTAGTTATTGAATAATTTACCCGAAATCTTACGAAGCAACTTTTTCATCCTTCAAACATCGTGTCTTTTGTCACAGTCTCTTGGATATGGATCCATGTTATTTTTTTATTTCTTTGTTTTGCTTTTTCCAAATAGTTGTCATCATCAGCCTTTTAATGTCCGTCGTTGGACATTAACATTCCCCAAGTTTCTCTAGATTTCTCGGTCGTGGAACCATATTTGAGGAAATTGTAAAATTCGTCACGCTATGTTTTTTTGTTTTTTTTTTGTCGGCAATAATTTCGCATAAGATTGCCAAATTCAAAGAGAATGTGATAAGTCTCTGCTTAGATTCAAAAACTGTGCTGATAACTGTTACGCTCCCTCACACATCCATTTATGACTATACACAGTTGTTCTCCACACCGTACGACCCGAAAGGATAATTGTAGATTTTGTGTATAAACGTAGCCAATCAGTCGCGCCCGTTAAAAAGAAGACTGAACTTTAATCGTCTTCAAAATCGCCTCAGGATTTGAAACTTATGTTGTTCAGAAATTGATTAAAACCATCTTATGGAGTCCAATTATTTTAAATTGGAAGAT
The DNA here is from genome assembly GCA_963457665.1 of Thysanoteuthis rhombus. Lineage (NCBI taxonomy): Eukaryota > Metazoa > Mollusca > Cephalopoda > Oegopsida > Thysanoteuthidae > Thysanoteuthis > Thysanoteuthis major. The sequence goes on from OY735219.1 coordinate 29,007,877, forward strand.
GTTGCAGGTGAAAGCAGGAAGTCAAGTTAACTCTTTAATGCTCTGTTATGAACACATACATATCCATGTACATATAAATACAAATGCACATAGATGGATATTTATATGTGGATAGATGATCATTTCCGGTTAGAATAGAACTCATTCTGCCTTACACTACATAAACACCACGGTTCATCAAACACAAGCGCGCACAATTTTATCCCTCCTTTTTATCCCAACATCTTATGACCGATGTGTAATCTGTAGACAAGACAGCACTTTGAATATATCTATATATATATATATATATATATATATATATATATGTGTGTGTGTGTGTGTGTGTGTGTGTGTGAGTGTGTGTGTGTGTGTGTTGTATTACTTTCAAACTATACTTAAACTGTTCATCCGTTATTCCACATTTGGTTTACATAGAGTAATTAGTATAAACCATGAAAGAAAATGAGGTTGCTGCAGGAATAATAATGGGAGATCATTTCAAAATGAGTTTCAAAGTCATATAACGTATCTATAGTTATTTCTGATACTATATATATATATATATATATATATATATATATATATATATATATATATATATACACACACATATATATACAGATTGTGTATGTGTGTGTGTGTATGTGTGTGAGTTGGGGTAGGTGGAAAAAGATTCTATCTAGATTTCTCCTGCTGAAACGCATCAATTACATTTTTTATAATACAC
>OY735219.1:29013585-29058585 GCA_963457665.1 Thysanoteuthis rhombus
TCCTCTCTTCCAGCTAGATTCCAGTTGTATTTAAGGTGAACTTTTCTAAACGGGAATAATTTTTATTTCTTGAAAAAAAAAAAAAAGAAAGAAGTCCAATTTGCGGCATGGTAGTTCGTGCTGAGTACAATGGGGATATTAAAGATAGTGTTAGATCAAGCAATCGAAAAGCAAGCACACGAGGGGATCCGAATCGCTGAGAATAATACACGTTTCATTGACTATACAAAAGGGAAGGATGGTGTTCCCTTTTTTTATTGCTTGCCTTGAAAAGGCATTTTATTAACTTCGGGCAAAGAGCCCGTGGCTTCAACACTATTCCCTGAAATACCACAGCCATAATGTCACACCAATTTTATCATTGTACCCACTCTAACTGATATATACATATATACACACACATACACATACACACACACACACACATATATATATATATATATATATATATATATATATATATATATATATATTTAAAGTACTTTTAGGAAAGGAATTTCTGTCGACTTCTTTCACATATATCACAAAATGTAGGGACAAAATGTGTGTGTGTGTGTGTGTGTGTGTGTGTGTGTGTGTGTGTGTGTGTGTGTGCGTGATAGTATGTGTATGATAAACTGTACTTCTAATCTAGACTCGGGGTAGTGAGTTTCAACCTCACTAGAAAATATAATCCATGAACATATGTACTATATGTTTCTCTCTCTCTCTCTCCCTTTATATATATATATATATATATATATATATATATATATATATATATATATATATATATATATATATATATATATACTGAGAAATTAATGCAATAAAGTTTTTATATGGATAAAGATTGTCACTTCCAAAATGGATATATTTCGGAAACGTATGAATCTTTTTGGCCGTGTTTTTTTCCATATCCACAGCATCCTGAGGTGGAAAAACACGAGGAAACTGATGGATATCAAGGGAAAAGAATCATGGAAAGGATATATATATATATATATATATATATATATATATATATATATACATATATATATATATATATACATATATATATATATATATATATATATAGAGAGAGAGAGAGAGAGAGAGTTAGACGAATGCATGGTCAGATAGATAGATTGACAGTTGGGAAGACATATATATATATATAAGTATATGTATAATTGAGAAGAGATTTGATGGTTCCACACTCCAAATGCCAGTCACGATAATGACAAAACTCATTTGAAAGAGATAAGTTAATGATTTCAACGTGCAACATTAATCACCCTGACAGCATTGCTTCGTATGCAGCCAAAGATTGAAGTATTTCTAGGTATTTCAAATTCTGTTCGGCAGAGAATGAATAATCCTGCTGGAACTGGAATGTCCATTGTGTTAGATGATAGAGAGTTTTATTTGACGTTTGATTCTTGTAATCTGCCGGAGGGAAATGACTTCAAATATAATTCAATTAAAGCTGAATCCATGTTGATTGAAGATTCTTTGTGGTAACATTCCAAAATGATTCTGCTAGTATGATGCGAACAAAATTAGCTAATTAATATAGAACTTCACATGAATACAATGTGAAGGTAATTTAAAGCATCTGTCTCACAATCCATATAAAGATTAACCTCTTAAAGCTTCTTCTTGTGACAAAGCCACATAAATATAGATATAGATGGATAGGTTGATATGTAGGTAGGTATAGGCATATAGAAACAAACTGAGTGGCTATTCCGCTAATTTAGGCGACCATCTCTGTACTACATTCATGTGTCTGTATCTAAATACAGCTCCGTCTACTGACTTGAATATACTGTTTTATGCATCCTTATTGCCCAAGATATTGCCGTATGATATCTATGTTATCAATAATTTAACAACTTTAGCTATGGCTTCATCCTAATATAAGTATTTAATTGAAGAGGGAATCAGAGGCATGAATTCGGAGTTCCGATGGGGACTGCTTGCCCCGCTTTCATGAATATTTTTTTGGAAATTAATGAATCCAACTCGCCCTTGGTTCTCTCATATCTTTTTCGAGTGAAAGAAAATAAGGACACATTTTATCTTCTATATTCATCCAAAAGGAAGGGTTTTCTTGAAACATACCGTATTTGATAGCATATAAAAGCCACGTTATGATAAATATCTACACATCGCTTTTTGGTCGGTCTGCCGGTCGAAACCAGTTATGTTCGAGAAAAGAAATAGAAAAATTGGAAGGGAGGGAGGAAGGAAGAGGAGTGATATCATTAAGAGATGTGACACCATGTGATTTCATCATAGAATTTGTTTATTTCACAAAATCCAAAAAATTACAAAAAACGCCAGAAATGGACAGTTGCGATCCTATTGAGATCGATACTTGTAAAATACTTCCATATCGCAATATTTTACAAGTATGAGAATCAAATGGCTCAAAAAGAGACTACTTGCTCTTATTCATTGTCCTCTGGATCCTCTAACTGCTACGATTACCACAGATGGTGGACGTGTCGTTGAACATACGGTTCTTGTTTGATACAATCACTGCTAAAATGATCTCCTGAATTTTATACGAGAAATTGAGGGATCAACCAAGCTGCTTCTATTTTCCTTGTAAATCACAGTAGAAATGATATTTTTGAATAATGCTTCGTCCCAGATATGTTCTTCAATACTGTAGCTACGTATCACCATTACGATAAATTCTGACTGATAAATATACTATATTTTTTTAAATAATATTCACTGCTGAAAAGAGGAGGCTTATATGCCCGTGTATTGAACAATTGTAGTCATTAAAGATGCCGAACAGTTCCTATTTACCCTAACCTCTACGAGAATGGGATTTAACATAAAGTCGGTTCAACAAGGGGAGACCACACACGCAGACTTGTGGCTCAAAAATTTTCTCAGGTCCTCGAAACTATTGTTGCATTGACATAAAAGCGCTGGACTGTAGGTCTCAGAGGACCAATCCTGAATACCTTTGCCCTTGGCCTCACAGAAACAAGCCTAATGTGGTAAAAACCCATTGTCTACAGTCCTGCATCTGTGTCTGTCTGGTTTTTAAGCGCTCCTAGCTATAACGTTTTGTCTGCAAACTTGGAGATCAGCATTGACCTTTCGGAGGACCTATTCCGACGGGTTTACCAAAAACATCTGCATTCTCAGGAATCTAGAAATTTATAAATGTTTCTTTTTTTTTTTCACTTTTTTCCAGACGTTTCCCATCTGAAAAAGTCAGTAATGTTATAAAAAGTATTTATTTTGACTAGATTTATTCTTTGGTGAATTTTGTTCATATAGCTTTAACACTACGGTTTGATCAGTTATTGACTGTGATGGTGAGTCTTATATGTTATTGAATCGTAAATCTTTTTAATTGATATTCATTGAAGTTACCGACGATTCTAAAATGTTCCGTTAGAGATTTGGAAGCTAGTGTCAGGTCTGAAAGTAGATCCTTTCATTATTTAGTTTGATCTTCTCCGGGTATCTAACATTTTTGATTTCGTGTTAGACAAGACAAAAACTTACTAAAGAATATTCCGTGCTTAATTGTATTGAATCATGTAAGCTCTTATCGAAAATAGGCAACGCTGACTTAACACTAATAATCGGCTAGTTGTAATTTTTTGTTAATTTTTCTTTCAGGTTGTAGCAAACTATTACGGCAATAAGAAGAAATATGAACCTGTTGCAAACAAGACCATTCATTGGGCAGGTGGTAGAACTGGTCCTCCACCAGATACTCCAACCTGTGGTTTCGACGGGTCTAAATGTCCACCGGACGGTAAGAGTTATTCTTCCAAAATTTCTACTTTTAACATTTGTACTGCTCATTAAGGAACTAATTATACGTTTGCAAACGCATATACCTATACATAAATAACTATGTACAAGTATACTTAAATACATAAAATCACACACACACACGCACGCACACACACACACACACACACACACACATATATATAACATGTAGAGAGTGATGTAAAGAAATTCAAACACACATACTCATATGTGGAGGAAGGAAAAGCAAGAGTGAGGCATGAAAATATACTCATACAAGCACACACAAACGTATTTTCATATATATATATATATATATATATATATTATATATATATATATATATATATATATATATATATATATATATATATATATATATATATATATATATCATAGTTTTCATGTCTCCTCAGTGTCCATACATATACACACTTAAATTCAAATATACTTGTATGCATACATGCGATATACTCACAAATATAGTTCTTCAGGTGTTTGTGTACGTATTTTTGCACATGCATACGTGTATACGCGTATGTGTGTGTGTATGTACTACTATCAATAATACTAATCACCCAGTTTAGGGGCATCGACGTTCCCCAAGGTCTGCTAGTTTTTTCGCTGGTGGGCGTCATGGTGCCAAAACATTCAAAACTTATCAAGATCATCACATTTTCTGCTGGCCATAATTTTGCTTGATATCTCTAGGGATCCATTGTATACGTGGCCACATCTACATATACAGATCTTTACACACAAGCGCTCACTCACAACACACATACACACACACACACACACACACACATATACACATATATATACATTTCACAAAAATAAATGATTATTGTAAATTCCATCTAGATTTTATTAAATAGTGACCGAAACTTGTTCAAGCTGAAATAGCTGAATTCGTTTCAGTGAAAGAGTCCATTGTTCTGATAACAAAAAGGAAAATTTGAAAAGTTTGTTTTTTTATGTTCCGTGTTTAAAGCAATAAAGCTTTCTATCTATTTATCTTTCTCTGTCTCTCTCTGTCTGTTTCTCTGTCTCAGTCTCTGTCTGTCTGTCTGTCTGTCTGTCTCTCTCTCTCTCTGTCTATATATATATGTATATATATATATAGTCTACACAGCTTTAAGCACTAAAAGATGTTTCTATAGAATTTTTTGTGTCACCTCAGTCATCCATTCCCAAATATCTGTCAATGCTATCTATATAATCTTCAAAAATATTTTTCTTTGTTTACCCCATAGTTTGTTATTATCATACACTGCATACGTTGTCTCTTGTTGGGATCATCTGTTGTTTACCATGTAACTGTTTCGGGGATTTTGAAAACAAGATAGTTATTTTTACATGGTACCTCAGCACTGTTGATCAAACATCGCCTCCTTTGATTATACAGTTTTCGGTATACATGTAGTTTGTCATTTTATATAAAGTAGTATGTGCATTGTATACTACTTAAACTTCATATTCAGTTTTTGAAATAAGGCTTACTTACGTTTTCCAACAATGAGGGATCAGTAAGTATAAAAACAGACACGACTCGCTTTTCATGTTTTTTCTCTTGATGTTCACCCATGTGAAAATTGAATCTGTTGAGTCGGTTTCGATTTCAAATTGCAGGCGAACCATCTTATGATATTATCTTTAAGAATACTAATTACACATAAAAAACTTCTTCAAGTCAATACTCTACCAACATATTCGACGGAAGATTTGCTAATTATCTCCCACTAAACTAAATTCATTTTTCCACATCGTAAAACACCAAGCTACTACCAAAAGTGTTTTTTTTTGGGGGGGAGGGGTATTTTTTTTTAATAATTCTTAATTATCAAATATAGTATTTGTATATACAAGGTTGAACCAAAACCACTGTCTTGCGGGTAATTACCCCTCAATGCATGATTCCATTAATATGCTTATGAATTGGTTACATGGCATTCCATCATCGACCCACCCAACTACTTATTAGTCAAAAAAATGGAACAGAGCCAAATGTTTTCCCCTGTCCCTTGTTCAAATCAATACAATGATTTTTTTTGCACTGAAAAGGACTGGGTCCATCTCTTTTAGTTACGTAATTCCCTAAACATCACTGCAATCTATTTATTTCAATATATAGTATTCATTTATTCTATTTTCACACTTTCATTATCATATTGTCTTATTTTCGTTATTATATCGCTATGGTCAAGTTGACAAATTTTAGAGAGATCAGGATACCTGATCACGGCTTTAGTAAATTGTCTAAAAATCTTACTAATTTCACCATCTTAATTGACCATTTTTACAACTAAAGAAACAATTTTTGGTATAAAATCAATGAATCTTGAAGTGGTTCTTGCAATTCTCAAGTATTCGAATAATATTCTTCTGTAAAATATATACGCAGGAATACTACTTGTTCTAAAAGGCATTCTCACTATACGAAGCTGGAAACTATCTTGGTTATCAAGCAATTGTAGATAAATATTCCAGCTTCGATTTTAATATCCAAATCTAGGAATGTTGCTAGCATTTATCTGTGTTCACATTTTAGTTCAAGATCCTTAGGATATTACTAAACAATTTTTCGAATTCCCCTCCATCATAAAGAGAACTTGACTCCTCAATGAATCGAGTACAACCTAAAAATGAATAAAATCGTTTTATATTAGTTCTACTAAAAGATGACATGAACTTATATTCGTAACTATGTAAATACTTATTTACCCAGTAGGGGTCAGGATCAATTCCCATTGGGACACCAATGATCTGATGAAACATTTTATCCCCTATTCTATTGTAATATTTCTCAATAAAATGACCCTTAAGGGTAGGGCGCGTAAAGTAAGTCTTACCTATTTTTTTTTCTTTTTCTTTTGCACCAAAAAGCTTTAGAGATTGTAAACCCAATATATTTACTATTTCCTCCCGCTAATGCAAAGTCTATTATTTTATTTAATTGTTCAATCAGATCTTCATGAGGAATTTTTGTGTAAAGACTAATAAAATCATAGCTTGAGATAGATTTAGCCCCTCTACGGGCATTTATAATATCCGATTTTCCATTAACAGTCATAGAATTATTTGCTACCCAAATGAGATTTAAATAAAAATAGAATTTTTTTTTCATAAAATTGGTGTATTTGATTGTATATTAAATTAAAAACTTTAGAAATAGCAATACTAAAAAGATTAGTACTACAAACTCTAGAGGCTACAATAAAGCGAGTATCTATCGGATTTTTATGTATTTTAGGTACCTAATACATAATTGATAACCTCTGTAATGTTTTATCAAATTTAAATTCTAGTTTTTTCCTTCATAGTATGTTGCTAAACATAATGTTGCTTGGTTCAGAAGTACATACTTTATACGTGGACGATGGATTATCTATTCAGCTTACTTCCGACAATATCCTTTGTATATAGTATTTGCCACGTATAAATGGCATATTACTTGCTGCTTTATCATTAGGGAATGCTTTTAATACAGCATTCCATGCGTTGGATTTTTTCATTTACAAATCCGAAATGTTTTCTTTCCATTAGTCGAACACCAATTCTATTATTCGAGATTTATTCGACGTAGATAAAATAAAAAATATCTAATGCTTTTTTTTATCTCATTCAAACATTTACAATAATTTACATACTTCGGTTCTGTAAGATTGGACCTCTTGAAAGGAGTTTTCTTGATTTTCCAATAATCTCTACGTTACCTGTCAATATGTGGCCAAGATTTTTATCACTTGATTATGAGTCCTGGCACCGACAGGATTTAAGAGTCAAGTTTTACATCATAGTTTCATTATAAATATAAGTGTCCGTCGATGTATTTACAAGTGTCTACAGGTAAATATAGGCTCACTTATCGTTCCGGCTTGAAAGAATATAAAGGTTTTCTTCATTTTCATGGGTATACGACTCAATAGCTCATCTCTAGAAATCCAATGGAAATGAGGCTACTGGCAGGTAAATATGGCAAAAATATGGCTCTGAATAACTATGAGACGCTTCCTCAACTCTTCAGTTAGGACAGTTTTGTTCCATTTTTTCTACATTTTCAATATTTATCAAGTTAGCTTCGTACAATACAAATCTGTATTCTTTATTTTTGATCCATGCTGCTTATTTACCGGACCTCAAATAATGAATTGAAAGTTATTACAACAAGTAAAAGAAATAAGAGGAAAGAATTACTTACCACGAAATTAGCAATAGGTTTTGTCTATATTTTTATGCTCATGATTGTATGACTACTTTTTTCTTGGTTTAGTAGTTGCCTTTTATTGTAACTTCTACTCTGAACTGGTTACTTTTCGTCTGTGACCGAACAGCGGAGATCAAAGTATAAAGAAATAAGGATTCGGTGGATTTTTGACCAACACTTTTTATGGTATGAGAATGGTTTTTCACGCCTATCTGTTCTACTTGTAGAAAGCAACTGAAAATGCATTAAGTTTGTTTTATTAGGTTTTTGTTTACAAACAATACTTTCTATTTGTTGCTCTGATATTTTTCCTTAAATTTTCGAGACAAAACAATCTGTTGGACTTGATTCCAAAGGCAAATATGAACCACCTTCGAAATCATTTTGTATTATTTCTGTTTGTACCTTGCATGCGAATAAATTCTATTCTATTACTTTCCAAAATAATTACATGCTACGATACGTGTTTCAAGTTATGAACCTTGAAAATCAATATATATACGATTTACTTCTTCACCTCTTACATTGAAGTATTGTTATTGTTCTCTTGTAGAACCATTTCCCGAATATGGAATCGTCATTATTGTCCTGGGAATTCTGCTGCTTATTGTGTTGGTGACAGCCTTCTTTATTTACAGGTAAGTCTGTTAAATAAGATATAAAATATTAAAATACCTGTCGACATAAATATTCACGTATATTTTGAATTAAATAACTATATGATTTTCATAGGGGAAGAGACTAATATATTATATAATACTGTGCCTAACAGTTGGCTGGAAAGCATTTGGTATAACCAAAGACCCAAATTCCCAATATACTTGAAACGTGAGGTATATAATCATTTGATAATACTAGCTATGACATACGGATATGAAACATGGGAAAAAACAAAACCACATCAAAACGAAGTGAGAATAGACTCAGACGACAATGGAAAGAGCAGCTTTTGGAGATAACCAAAAGATCAACATGGATTCTACAGAGGATATTCATAATCAAGTAACAAAAATGGGAATGGGTAAATAAAGAGAAAAAGGGACAACAGGTGCAGCGAATGGGGAACTAATAGGAGTTCCTGTGACAGTAAACTTTGTGAAAAACAGAAAAGTTCGTCAGTAAGGAATTAACTCTATCATGCTCGTCATGAAAGGGTATTGGAAAGGCATATATATATATATATATATATATATATATATATATATATATATATATATATATGAGATTTTATATAAATATATATATAAGATTTTATGTATATGTATAAGATAATTTATATATATATATATAGGATTATTTATATGTATATATATAAGATTATTTATATATATATATATATATATATATATATATATATATATATATATATATATATATATATATTCATATATATGTATATATATATATGTGTGTGTGTGTATGCGTGTGTGTATATATAAGATTATTTATATACAGATCTATATAAGATTATTTATGTATATATATGTATATAAGATTATATATATATATATATGTATATAAGATTATTTATATATATATGTATGTAAGATTATTTACATATATATATAAATATTTGTATGAGATTATTTATATACATATATGCATATAAGATTATTCATATATATATGTATGTAAGATTATTTACATATATATATTTATATGAGATTATTTATATACATATATGCTTATAAGATTATTTATATATATGAGATTATATATATATATATATATATATATGTATATATATATATATATATACATAAGATTATTTATATATACACATGATATTATTTATATATATATATATATATATATATATATATATATATATATATATATATATATAAGATCATTCATATATATATATATATATATATATATATATATATATATATATATATATATGTATATATATATGTATATGTATATATTCCGGTGTTTTCGTTGAGTTAGAGTGGTTTTTCCACAAACCCTTACTTAAAAACTTAATAATTTGCTGTTTAAAAACTATAATCCCACAAAAATGATTGGCGAAAATTTCCTCTTGGTCTTATCCAAAAGTGACCTAAATCCATTCCAGCCAAAGTACTAAATTTGATTCAGTGCAAGAGTCTATTCTTTCATATGATGTTATATTTCCATCGAGAAACTGTTTTTTTTTAGTTTGATGGGTTGTCTGTTACGATCAGTTGAATAGAAAATACGTATGTATTCATATACATAGATAGCAACACTCAAAAGAGACAAATGATCAAATCATGCCGGAAGTGCCTTGTTTCCCTTGCATATCTCACAGGTAATTGTCATTGACTGGGACTGAAACGAATACACAAACCCCTCCTAAAGGCCATTTATTAATCATTTTTTGACTATTGTTTCTTTTGTATTTATCTTTTAATTGATGGATTATGATTGTAAAATGATAACCATTTTTCATCTCAATCTATTCTTTATTATTTTTATCACGACTCCGTAAAAAGTAAAATTTAGTATTTACTTATCTTACAATTTTATAGTGTCTGATATATATTATTTATAATTCTTTTGCATTGGTCAGAGCATTAGACGATGACTGATATTCCAAAAGCTTAACTAGCGATCCGTTGCATCGAGTTCATTCCTCACGAGATGATTCAAGTTATATGAGTAGAATATATAAGTTGGCTTAAGCCATTTATTTTATTTTAGTGAGGACACCAAAGATCACTATCACCTTTAGCTTGATTTTCTAATAGATGCAGCCTTGACACTCCTCCTCAATATTGGCCGAAACTCAGTGTCTACACAATGGAATCAAGCAAGATTAATTCTTAGGTTCGTCGGGCATTGAGCGGAAACTATATAAGGTCTATGTTCGAGCAAATTACTAGAGTTGTGACCAAATCACCGTTTGGTGATGAATTATTGAAGAAACGTTAATAGAGACTCTAAAACTGTTAGGGGTTCTAGCAAGTGAGAACTGGATGAAAATGCATCAATCTCCTTCTCTATCTCTCTCTATCTCTCTCTCTCTCTCTCTTTCTCTTTCTCTCTCTCTCTCATACTCCCTATCTTTTTATTTTTTTTGCTTGATTTTCTAATTGATTCGATCCAATCCTGACGTATCGCCCAGATATTTGCCGAAAGCCAATATCAGCATAATGAAATCAAAGACAAAATTAACTCCACGCTTCGCTGAGTGTCTGAGCATTGGGTGGGATGGTTTCACGGGTTTAGCAAATTACTTGAATTATGACAGAATCATCGTTTGCTGATAAATCATTACGGCAATGTTAGTGCTAATATGGGCATATGACAAGCAGAGAATAAGTGACGGATGGGAATAAATAGTTTCTCTCTCTCTCACTCTCCTTCAAACTCTAACTTTTTTTTCTCTCTCCCCCTCTCTCTCTCTCTATCTCTCTGTATCTATCTACACACTCATGATTATACATATATACATATATACTCATATATATACGAACTCATATTTATACATACTCATATATATATATATATATATATATATATATATATGTATATACATATATATATATATATATATATATACATACATACTCATTGATATATACATAAGTATATATATACATTTATCTATCTTATGAGGTTTCAGTCATCGTAATTAATCGTTCGTTGGATTCTCATGACAAAGATGTATCGAATACTACAATCGATGGAGGGGAGGCGTGGATCGTGACGATATCATAAAAGACCGCAAAATTAGGGAGGCGTGAATAAGATGAAACGTTAACATAGTGTGAGAGTGGTTGCTGAGTTAATTCAGCCAACTTGGAGGCCGCCAGGTACCTTTTTTTAATTATATTTCGGAGTCAACCAATCTCCTCATTTCAATTTTGACTGATTAGAACACTAACGAGGCAGCGTTTCAGCATTGTAAGACGGATAGATCAATGGATTTGGTTAGTCACTGAAAAGAAAGTGACACATGACCACCACTTTTAACAGCCGTGTTAGGAGTGATCAATTAAAAATAAAGGGAAAGGGGAGAATCTATGGATAAGTCACTTCACTTGTTTTTTTGTTGGGCAGCGGTCACCGTAAAAAAGTCTGAATTGAAAAAAGAATGGAAAAAAAAAAGACAGGGATTAATGCTACCGGACATCAAAGACCCTAAGATAATTTTGCTTAAACTTGTATTATAAAGTGAACTCCCATTAAATATCAATTCAGGGGTTGGGGGTACTGTTTGTTCAAGACAATAAGTAAATGTCCCAGTTTTCCAGCCTTTTAGCTTCATTGGTACGATATTTTTGCGTGATATACTTGGCCAGCCAGCTAGATCTATGTTGACAGTTTTTGTTGGTGGTTTCAAATAGATAAATAGATAGATCTATAACTGCTTACATTTATTTTTCTACCTATCCTAGAACGTTTGAAGATAGATAGATATATATAAAAAAAGATTTTAGGACTGTCAATACATCATATATACCTTGTATTCATTAGGTTAACATTTACGAGTTTGGAAAAAATTTGCTGATGATATTGATTCTGTAGTCCCTGTCCTTTGTGATTTGGCTCTACATTCAAACATAAAATTTGGGTTTTTATCGCAAAAAAAAAATAAACAAAAATCGTTCATTGATCTGAATGAATGAAAATATCAAAGTGGACCTTTTGACATTAGATACTATTAACGGCGTTCAATTTAACTGATTCCTTACAAAAAAATTGTTTTATTACACGAGGACAGCTTTCATATCAGTGTGCAATTTATTGGGTTGGCCAGAAAATCACTTCTGCTTTTGTGGTCAGGTTGTACTAGGAGAGTTTAGTTTGAACTTACTTTATTTCAAAAGACTGCTTCCCATTTATTGTGATATTTCTTATATCTTGATTTTACTTGAGTAAAATACCTTCTGACGTTTGAGACTGCAATGTCACAGAATCTTTGCCAATTATCCTTTTTTAATAATAAAGAAAGGTGAAAATTCGAAAGTTGAAAAAAAAACAAAGTGTGGTACCAGTTGGATCAAGCGAAGGCAGCAGTTGATGGAAATTATCCGTCAGAAATTAATTATCAGGGAAAGGGGTTGAAGGCAATAATTACAAATACATCATGGCTGGGTAGTCAACCTCCATCTGCCGCATTTAACAGATGCAAATCTGAATTTCAATTTACAGCTATTTTTCCAAATTCCTCCAAATGAAAACCTCTTTTCATTCAATTGAGTTAATGTCAATGATTGAAAAAGAGTGTCTTTTTTCACTTGATAAACATTACGGAATGTACATGTTATCCAAGGGTAAAACAATCCCAAACACTCTTCAGGTTTTCATCAAGCTGTTGTGCTATCCCCATACATTTTATGTAATATATGAAATTAGAAAATGTTCGCTTTCGACCAGTAGTGAGAGCATTTTTTTATGTTTTCCAACGGTGCTGTCTGAATACATCAAAAAGAAATACGAGGTCCGTCCATATCCAGCCATTTTGAATGTCTCAAGAATGGAGTGCATGGCGTTGAAGTGATTAGACAATTTCTAGTTTGGTAACTCAGTAGACAATGATCTTGTTTATTGTGTGCCAGTTGCCTTCACATCATTCAAGTCTGTCGGTCCCTAGAGTCAAGACTTGGCTCCTTGTTACTTCCTGCTTCACGCTGTTGAAAGTTGGGACATTTTACACCGGTGATGAAATTAAGGAGAACGCGAGCGGTAGCTAATGATGATCCCAGAAGTAGGCATTGCAGACTATTTTGAAGTGTGGAAAGGAAGCTGGAATAAGCTAAAGACAGTACTTTGAAAAGGAAAAGGACGCCATTGGCATATGTATTTTTGTTAATATGAAATAACTGGACATTTTCCGGACAGAACCAGAATTCTTCTTTATTTCATTCGTCTTCTTAGATTATTGCATGTCTTCGGATATAGTCTCCATCTTTTTCCATCCTCTCTTTGCTTGCTTCCGAGTTTTCATGGACCATATCGATTGGATACATTTTCTTCCCTTTCAAAATAATTTTTTGGGGGAAATTCCAATATTGCCTGCTTGCGTCAGTAAAAAAAAAGTCAGCGTTTTTTTTGATTGAGTCGTTCGCAGGAATACCCTGAAATGACAGCTAAATTGTGAGTATCCGGTTTTTTGTGTGTCTCGATTGTTTTGTATGTCAACTTTACCGTATGTCTGATGGAATGAAACATACTTGACAGCTCTCAGTCAGCTAACTATATATCACGATGTTGTTTCCAGAATTTATGAGATTCGGATGCCAAACCCTTATAAAAATAGTATGCATCATGATTGAGGAGAAAAAAAACGATAAAAATTGTATTTGTTCCTGTAAAAAAACAATGCAATGAATATTTGTTATAAAGGGGTGCGCACATTTTCTTGAATCGTTGTCTCACAAATTATTACGACTGTAATGAATCAGGAACGCAGATAAGGAATAGAGAGTAAGGATTTGTGTCATATGAAGCTAAATAAATGAATAATGATAACACAGAGAGTAAACGAAGCCGTACAATTTGAAATGTTGAGAAAGGAGTGGATTCTCAGTGATCAGCCAACATTACGGCTTTGATCAGAATTGGGCTAACATTACTGTATAACCATATATCAAGCGCCTTGCTGTACAGTAATGTTATCAAACTTGTCTCAAACATCATTATTACAATAAAAAGTTACACCCTCACTGAGTTAGTGGCCAACATGTGTGGACTTGTGCCGGACTACGTTGAGGGTATTAATAATTATATATTGAACACCTACATGCAGCAGTGGTCAACAAGCTGGTGTTGCATATAACTCATGCTTTAATGAGTAAATTCTCACGGGGGGGGACTCACACTTGTGATTTCGTGCCAACCGAAGCTGAGATTAGAAAATAACTATATGTTAGGCAGCATATTATACAATTATGGTCGGCAAGCCAATATCGTTAATCATTACTACTTTATATCTTTAACTTTGTAAACATAGAATTTGACTCAGGGCGTGACGCAGTGGTTAGCAAACCAGTCCAGTTGTCTATCACTATTGTAGTGAGTTTAGCCCATCGAGGTCGGCTCACACGTATTTTTAAATGGTTATGCAGAAAAGACATATTGACCATGATTTCACACGGATTGGACAATCAAACAGACATTTTCATTAACAATTGAAGAAATTAAAACAAAGACGCAAAAATAATGACCAACTCGTCACCGATCAATATTTCGTTCTCTAGGACGCATACTCCCAGATTTCTGAAGAACCCAGATTATCAGTCGATCCTAACAGGACGGATCAGCCTAAAAAATATCGATAATCGTTAATTTTACTTTCATCCAAAAATTGCGAAATAATGTAATTAACTATATAAGGAAAAGAAACCATTGCACCTTATTCGGGGTCAATTTAGAGCATGCAAAAATATGCAGGCGATAAGACAAAATTGAAAAATAATCCCCATTTCAGACAGCAGACGTGTCAATGTAGAATATGATCATTAAGTTATTATGGCAGAGCAATCAGAAAAAAGCCAATCCACGACCGGTTTGCTGTCAAGTATGTTTTTTTTTAACCTTATAGCTCCTATGCCAGGGTTTTCCCGTGAAAATAAAACTATTCAATGCACGTACAATGCAATTTTATTTCCATAATAAGACAACAAACACGTACAACGGAATATCTAGTATATATAATACAGTAATATTTACATACATGTGTTAAAATATTTCAATAGTATAAAAGAGTATGGAAACCTTGAAACGTGAATCTCCACAAACGGTCACTTCATAAGCGTTAAATTTGCCTCTAATCTCTCGACGTTTTGTATTTTGTAAACATACTTTAGGCTTCCTTGTTGGGATGTGTTTCTTGACTGTTAAAGAGGTTGCTGAGGGGGAGATCTCACTGGGCTTTTTCTCAGATGGTCAACTCCACGTGTTGACGAACTGGATAACTGCAAAACTCATAATTATCACCTCTATCATAAGTAAGAACAGCAGCAGTATCCGTCGTAGAACATAGACCTTTCAAGGATTCACCAGACCTTTCTGTTATGGTAGTCTCAGAGACAATACGTTCTGAACTTATCTAGTTTGCAATACCATCTCATTTTTAGTTTAGCATATGATCTCTGGGGATCCATGTTGTAAGTCATGAAGTCTGATGGTTGTCTGAGTTCCTTGCAACATACCAGCACATTACCATTTGAGTTTTTTAATGGATTCATTGATATATCGAAGTCCTATTATTTTTCTCTTCAATATACTCTGTTGTCTTGTAATCTCTCCATGTGAAGTTGGGCATAAATATCTCCGATGTATGTTACATTATTCCGAATATGAGGGTCAATCTTTTGGTTAGGTTCCATATTTCAGCTCCTTTGGTGATTATTGGGAGGATGTATTGGCTATATACCTTTCTTTTTAATATAGATAGGATCATTCTCGAAGGTCAAGTCTGCTTTACCTAAAACTTGCCAACCCACTGTGTCGATCTTGACTCAAATTCGGACTTTCTAGGAATCGGAAGTCAAAGAGGGACACATTCTTCTTCCAAGTTTTCTCATTATATACAACAAAAGCATCGTACTGAGTAATATAAGAGAGCATACATTTATAAGATACAGATGATTTCGTCCATGGCACTAGATCGACGATGTGAAATCCTAACAGATTTTGTCAGTGGAATGAACATATTAAAGCAGACAACATTTAGCCAAGTGGAGAGAAAAAGAAGAAAAAAAATAGTGAGTAATTGAGATGGTGGACGGACACTTGGGGATTTGGCATTTTGTCATCTTTTCAAATGAGTCCCGATTTGTTCAATTTTTCGAACAGCAGACGATTATGCATCCGGAAATTGCTTAGCCAAAAACTTTGTTTGAACTGCCGACTGCGCATGATCAAACATGGCGTATTTTCACTTTTTATGTCGGAAGCCAATTAGAACAGAGGTTTTTCAAAGCTTCTGAAGTGCGTGTGGAATATCAATTCGGAAAATCTATATCTATTCAGCAAGATGGACTTCATCCAATATTCCCTGATGGTTATTTGGACGTAAACAGCACCCAAAATGGATGATGCAACTTCCTCCTGCACAGGAAAAAAAGTCTCGAGAATTGGATGGTTAAAATGGCCGAGTCATTGTTCTCATATGAATCAAAATGAATATGTCAGGGGCAATTTTCATATGAATATATAAGGACAGAGAAAAAACTTTCTACAAAAGAAGATAAGTTTCGTATTTTCAGTACTACCACATGACATATCTTTTAGGAAATTCGAAAGAGAAAAATCTTTCAAATATGCTAATATCAATTCCACCAAATTTGCATGAAATATATTGAATTGTTTACATTGTCTCAAAAATAAAGTAACTACACCCCTCCCTCTCCGTCCCTGTCTGTCCGTCGCCATATCTCTTTATCTCTCATACTCTCTCTCTCTCTCTCTCTCTCTCTCTCTCTCTATATATATATATATATATATATATATATATATATATATATATATATATATATATATATATATATATAGGGGGATGTGTGAGTGTGTGTGTACATGGTGTTTATAAAAAGAAATCGACAATTTCAAAAAAACTATGCACAGATTTATAAGAAACAAGTTAAACTGCAAGATAATATATACAATACTACTATAACGTAATATATAGTACTACTCATAAGATGGAGAGACAGAAACAGAGAGACAAGCAGAGAGAGAGGTTTCTTATTGCAGAATTTATTCCATCGTGATACTGCAGAATTAAACTCTAGGTCAAACAATGCCTGTTATTTGACTCTATTATTGAAACTCTATCGTTCAAAAGAAAAAGATTTTAAAAGTCTTAATTGTTTTCTATAACTTTTTTTTCATCAATTATCCGGTTACGTCTTCTACTCGTTGTTTTCCGAACACAAAATTTCTGGTTGAAGAACTTACAGGCCATTCTAGGAGATTGATAATTTCTCATACAAGATATTGAAATAATTTCAGGACTCGTTTAGTCTCCCTACCTCTGTTGTTTTGATCAGTGGGAATTCCTGATGTAAATATCCACAATATTCTCTTTATATTTGTTGTGTTGATCAATGAGAGTTTGTGAAGGAACGCATTGCTTAGTTATTTATGCGTTGCTTTGATCCCTCTATTTCGACTACTACGTTCTCCAGTTCTATACTAAGGCTCATTGCCGAATCGTTGAGAATGTTCGTTGATTCAATCAAACTAAAACCCTAGTCGTGATTGTTATAATCGAACGTGTTGATCTGTATATTTCTAAGCTCCCCAAATATTATCTAATGTCATGACATAATCATAGCCATTATCCAATCATATCTAGACTCCCAATCTTCTTTGTTTAATTCAAATCGTTCCAGCCTGTACTTTCACTGGAAAAGGAAGAAGGAAATAAAAAGAAAAGGGCTGAGACAGATCTAGAGACACTAGTGTATATAAGGAACGAGGTGCTATCGAATTCTTAAAGGATTCTAACCAGGAATATTATTACTTACCATGAGTACTATTTCAACCGTCTCTTTAAATTATACACGGGGATCCAATCATTTTTTCTCCAATATTCTGTCCTTCGCTGGAGACAAAAGTCAGTACTACATTTGGATCGCGCATGTTTTTCAAATTTTCTCAGATTTTAGATTACACCACGCTTATTAACTTGAGTCCAAGTTGGATGCTTGAGCTGACTTGATTCCCCCGAACCACATTACTGCAGCAACCCTCATCAGATTCAGGGTAGTGAACTCTGTCTTGTCACGTTAAACAATACTACTACGTGGAATTACCACGATCAGAAATCACAACCAAGTGTTTGACGGGTGACTCTCTTACTGACTGAGTCAAACTGACATATTCTAATGTACATCTTCGAAAACGTATGTTACAAGTAAGAAAAAGTTCAATTGATTCAAATGAATGAATATGGTTATACTAAAAATATGTACTTTTATAATATTTGATTTATTATGTATGCAATACAAAAAATTACAGTAATCATCTTCAATCAGAATAGAAATTGGAGTGGAATTCGCCCGAACATCAGCAAGGATTGAAAAAATATATATATTCATATTCAAGTTCAAAATTACGTTCGAATAGGTTAGTCCAAAAAAAGTATTTCTATTTTATTTATTTATTTATTTATTTATTTATTTCTATTTTCTCTTTTTGTTGTATTTTTTCTCATTCCGATTCAGGAAGTTTTTCAATATTTCATTTACGGTAACTCCCAAGTGAATAAATAGTTGTTTTTTTATTTCTATTTTTTTTATCTCTATTTTCGTTTCTTTATTTTTTCCCCCAATTTAATTTGGTTTTCAGTACCCAGCATGCATCTATACGTCTGATCTCTTGAATTTTCCTTACAATGTATAATCCTTTGTCGTTTTTTCTTCCTCCACACACACACACACACACAAACACACACACACACACATATATATATATATAACCCATAGACAACTGTTTCGTTGTATCAAAACTCTTCAGTCTATACACAATCCAGTATCTCTCCAGTACAGCCAGGTAGGACCGAAACCTTCGCTTCGGACAAAAGAGCAGATGCTCTCCACCTGTCTTACGCAGAACTGGACAGTCAGTAAAACTGAATTTAGCGATATATTTCCATATTTACTCACGCATGATTCCCAATCCACCAAAGCCTTCCATTCCGGAGCTGGAAGGGCATTGCTATAGTAGATCATAGTAAACGAGTATTATATATATATATATATTGCATTATATGTTTGAAACGATCTATTTGAAATGATCTCCCAGTATTACACAGTAATTGTTTTATTTGGCCTAGACAGCGTAAAAAGGAAGAAAAAAATGGGACTACCACAGGAAATAATAGCAAGGGTAATATCGTAACCTGTGATAAAGGGAGATTATTTCTTATAGAGTTTCGAAATGATAAAATGCATTTTTAGTTATTATGTATATCCAATTCTGAAATAATGATGATGATGATGATGATAATAATAATAATAATAATAATAATAATAATAATAATAATAATAATAATAATAATAATAATAATAATAACAATAATAATAATAAAAATAAATTGAAAAAAAAAAGAATTGAAAAAAACTTTTGCAAGCTGAATTGTACGAAGCAGGCTAGCGACCACTATTTTGTATGATATATATATATATATATATATATATATATGCATGTGTGTGTTTGTGTAATCCATACAACAAACACAATATTGATTACGTCCTAGTATTCTGTAACTTTATTCAAAATGATGTCAGGTTATTAAACGAATTGTTTATTCTATTTACGTTGTCTACGCCAAATGATACATTCACCCTGCTATAGCGGGAGATGATTTCAAAAAGACTTCGAGTATAATATAATGCAATTTACAATCATCCCATTTAATCATATATCCATTTTTTTAATAACACACACACACATACACGCACACACATATGTGTGTGTGTGTGTATATGCATGCGTGTGCGTGTGTGTGTGTTTATCTTTGGGTTGTTTGTGTTTGCATGTGCGTGTACCTCAATGTGCAGAGTGAGACAAGAATTAATGGTGAATCTGATATTACTTGCTTCTTGTATTGAGTTTGGCTTGCTTAGGTCACATCCAAAGTTGGTTACAGAGATTTCAAGCTGTTGAACTCAGCGGCAAGAAATGAAAAAATTCTACTCCGTTAGAGTCTATCAGTTTGGGCGTTGATGTAAGATTTTGGTATCTAATGATCAAGACATCGAATCAAGTTTGACTAACTTTATGCATTCCGGGCATCAAAGTGTGAACTTTGCAACTTTCAATTCAGAGTCGGGTTTGACATTTGCACTAAATGGGTAACTTAATTAGCTTCCACAAGACATAATCGCTACTTGATAAGACAACAAATCTCAATGAAATCCGAATAACAAAAAAAAAAAAATCAAGCGAAGAATCACACGTCTTTTCCTGGTTCTGATACAATAAGTTGGGATGTATTGAATCTGTGATTTTCAGTAAGATATTTTCCCATTATTTCGGTAGTTTATTGTAAGATTCAGATTCTAGACCTTGAGAAAAAGCAACTTTTTTTTTATAGAATATTTCTTGTAGTGAAATTATAAGATATATATACATATATTTTTGAGTTTTAGAATTACTTTTGTTTGTTCTTGAATTAAATTCTTTGAAAAAACTTACAAAACATTATTCAAGGTGTCATCTCTAATGGGAGTTCTGAAACATTTTACTATATCAATTAAAAAAAGTACTCTCACTTTTTTCTATACGGAATTAAGTCTGAGATTCTCGAACCACATGATTCAATCCAGTGAAAACTCAAAATAGTATAGTGCCTACCATGGTAAAAAAGGGTGCAAAGTGGCGTAACAGTTACTGGGATGGAATATAGCATCAGCAAATCGACTTCAAATTTCGATGGAGGTTACTCATGTTGCCTTACATATAATCCCCTTTGGGAAAGCATGAACCCGCTTTTCCCCTTTGCTATGGTTAAACAATAGGACTGTTCAAAATTTTCAGACATGAGAGTTAGTCAACCTAGCCGATTTGAAAAATCGTATGGGTGGGCGTCGGTACCACTGTCCTATAAAAGCATATACTCTTGGTACAGAAATATTGATCGTGTGAATGGAGACAAAGCAATTGACCAATATTCCATGTCACATTTGAGGGCCGAATCAAGCATCCTGGTACATTGGATACGATATTCATCCGGTAGGTAACTTCTGTGACCTTGTTTCAGACTAAGTTAATCTCAGTGAATAACCTGAGGACGTTTGCCTCCTTGCAGAAAAGACATGTTCAGGAGGCCTTGGTTTATAACCTGGCAGAAGCTAGGATTTCGTGTATTGATTTCATAACTAGTCAAGTGATCTCATCTTAGAGGATTGGTGATACATAAATTCTCTTTTCTCGGTGTCAAACGGGGGACCCTCGAAAGTTGATGATGAAGCTAAGCGATTATGCTTTCGAAGAAAAGTCGAAAAAGAAGATGAAATTTCATTTCTTGTTTACTGATCACAAAAAGAACTAATGAAAATGACTTTTTTCTTGAAAGCTGAGCTTGTACTTTAGAAGGCATGTCAACTTTGATTGAATCGTCGAGGACTTTTTTTTTGAGGACTTCATGGAAATATGTTGTCTTTGGATAGTGTAGTTTACTTTTTTTCAATTCTGCGTTCTCCATTTCAATCTTTGTCCACAACCTGTTTGCCGTACATGACATTTTTTTTTACCGGAGTTCACGTGAAAAGCAATTTTATCCCTTCCTTCATTTTTTGTCTAGCATTACTTGGAGGTCAGAAAGGTTCTTAGCGAAAAAAAGGACACTGACGTCAGCAAATCTTAGTTTACTTTGGTATTCGCCGTTTATTTTCTTTGCCCAATCTAGATTTAGGAACATCATCTCAAGACAGACTGCAAAGAGTTTAGAAGGGGTATACTACCGAGGCAGCCATCCGATAAAAACTTATCGAGATGAAACATGGAATCCAACCAAAATTTAATCCTAGAAAATATGCAACGTGCCCAGGAGTGGATCATGATCAACAGCACTTGGAAAGATAACTGTATATTAGAGGTAGGAACTGGAGTAAGAGACATCATAAAAATGAATTAGAAAACATAAATAGCAATGGGCATGCCAAATAGCAAGAAAACCAACGAATATCAACACTCATCACGTGGATCCCCATATATCATACCTTAAACTATGAATCACGATATATATATATATATATATATATATATATATATATATATATATATATATATATATATATATATATCCTAGACAAGTTTAGGAAATAATTGCTCCATGACGTCCATGATGGAGAAGCCAGGCGGATCTTGTGGAAGATTCATGTCAAACGTCTGAATATAAAAGGCTGCTGCTGCTGATGATGATGGTGATGATTATCACAAATAAAGAAGAGTGTATTCATCCACGTATCAGAACTTACTAAGTCTTAACAAAAAAGAGGAACAAAGTTATTGTAGTGGGAATGGTATGTTGAATTTGGAAAAAAAAAACAACAAAAATCTAATTCCACTTTTCATAGCAAGAATCAAGTATTTTCAGTCGATGTTTAGATCCTCAAATCAAAATTGTTTTGAATCATTTATTTTGTATCAAACGATGGAATTTTCTCTATGCACAATTCATCTACAAGGCTTTCTTTTTCGATCTATTTGTGTCTTTTGTAACACACGCACGCACATGCAAACATATATTCATATGTATATATATATATATATATATATATATATATATATATATATATATGTGTGTGTGTGTGTATCATAGAGATACGTATCAATCATTGAAGTTAAACACGCACACACACAGTGTTACATACACACACACACACACACACACACATATGTATGTATGTATATATAATTTTGTTATATTCTCCTAATACTTTGTCTTCTAGTAGCGGTAATTTGTTTCTCTCTATCTTCTATGCAATTATTCCTTCTTCTTTCATTCAACACCTCCGTTCTTAGTACGTATGTATGTACTTGAGCGTGCGCGCGTACCTGCTTATGTTTCTGAAGGTACACGTTTGTTGTTCTTTTTTTTCTTTATGTGTCCTCTGTTTGCAGATAACTATGTGCATATGTATGTATGTGTGTGCGAGTGGGTGTATAAGATTGTATGCGGTTGTTTCTGTCTGTGTTAGCGTTTGTATGTTACTCTACGAGGATTTCTGTGTGTGTCTCTGGGTTGTTGCGGTCCTGGGTGAATTTGTAGGTTTCTATGTATATATGTATATGTGTATGTGTGTATGTGTGTGCACACACATGCATACGTATGCAAAACCTTCCCATATATATATATATATATATATATATATATATATATATATATATATATATATATATATATATATATATATGCATAGATATGTAGTGCAATGTTGATACCGGAATTGATATGATGTGTCTGAATATTTGTTTCGTCAAAACAACGAACACTGGAATATTCAACGTCTGCAAGGACTGCACTGATTCCACAACTTTCCACTCGATAAAGAAATTGCTTTTTGTCAAGAGAAAATAGTTTTTTGTCGTTTTGTTTTTGTTTTTTTGTTTTGTTTTGTTTTTTTCTTGCTCTTATCCCTTTTGAACAAGAAATCGGAAGCAATGAAAGTGAGCTACGTGGTTTCCAAAAAGAAAAACAAGTAAAACCCTCACTTTGTTCTACTTTTTTTCATCTTTTACTATTTTCACACATTTTTTTTCTATAGATGTTTCTATTTGTTTCTGTTTGTCCTTGTCGGATTGCTTTTGTATCACACGCACATATATACAGATACATCTTGAAGTTCATATATATATATATATATATATATATATATCAGGCACTGTAAAATTTTTGGTACAAATAATTTACAAATATATATTATTTAGTCTACATACATATTAATCTGAAAAGATTATTATATATGTGTGTTTGTGACCGTTGTTGTATAATAGGTTTTATATATATATATATATCGCACACAAACACACACATGCATACATATATACAGAGAGGGAGAGAAAAGAGAAAGAGGGGCAATATATATATATATATATATATATATATATATATATATATATATATATATATATATATATATGAAAGCACCATACCATATTTATCTTCTATACATAGTTATTATGATGTGCATTGATTCGATAAGTCGAAGAAAATCTGACAATGCACGTTGTAACAAAAGGTTACCTGATACCAGTTTAATTGAATCAAATAAAAAATCACCCAAAATTTCCTAGATCATCTTATGGGCCAGATACAAAAATAGGTGACCATGAGAAAGCAATATACAGATTGTTTGTGTGCACTTCTAAAACATAGCCACAGGTGCAAACCATACCGGATTTGATAATTTAATGAATGAGCAGATTTCCAAATAAATCCGTATTGTTTTAATTTCTTAAATAATTCATACATGGAAATCAAACATCGTCCTTTATTGAATTTTATCTCAAAAAAATATCAACTGGACTCTAAAAATATTAAATTTTCTATACAGAGAATTCCCTAGAGATGTGAAATCAAATTGTATTCGAAATTTTGACATGAAATGCAAATATATGCTCTAAATAGGAAAAAAAATGCAAGAATGTTCTGGAAGTTTTCAGCAGCTTTTTAAAAATAAATATATTATCAACTTTTGCCGGAAGAATATCTTTTTTTTCTTTTAAATAATTGAATCAATAAACGTGTTTGTTTAGTTTCCTTGGAAGTCTTCATTTACCACCAGATAGTACGTGGAAAAAAACGACTGAATTTACCACATGACAATCAGCACTTGAACCTATGATCAGATTATATGTGCACTCTACATATATATATATATATATATATATATATATATATATATATATATATATTTATATTTATATATGTGTGTGTGTGTGTGTGAGTGCATGCGTATGTATTTACGTGTATGTATTTGTGTGTGTGTATGTGTTTATATACATGTTTACTGTCAGTACGAAAAAATAGATATCTAATTATATATATATATATATATATATATATATATATATATATATATATATATATATATATATATATATATATATATATAAAGGAAACAGAGGGGAGAATGACAGAGGAGGAGAGTTGATGCATTCTATGTATGTGCTTTATCTTATTTGAACACTCCTAAAACAAAGTTATTATATAATAATAATGTTTCCATGATCGAGAAATGTAAAGTTATAATCTTTGCTGGAAATGAAAAAGTCAATAAATCTCTCAGTTTTTTGACATTTTTAGCCTTCGAGGGTTGCAATCATTACGCAGTGTTTTTTGTTTTGTTTTTCTGGGTTTTTTTTTTACTCCGGGATAAGCAAATTTAATCATATTTTGTTGCTGCAATATTTCTAGTGAGGAATGTTTGCTGCTTGGCTTGTGAATTAGTAGTCAAAATCCTTGCTACTAAGTGGCACGAATATCAACCACTAAAGCCAATGGAAAACACGAAGTCTCTTATTTGATATTAACGAAAAAATAGCCGACCCAGGGCAAAAGTGTCTGGGTACGCATTAAAGTTACCCCACGTTCTCTTGTGCTCCCCTGTCTTGTTACGTCCTCCTTGATCTTATCTGAGTTCTGAAATCTCTCCGTGGAGGATAAAAAGTTGCCAGGGGGACAAATATGGGTCGTAAAATAGGCTGGTTGACTTCGGTAATGTGTTGTATCACAAAAATAATAACGCAAGAAGAATGATTGACTAGTTGATTGAGAATGCAATGGTCATACAGTACGCACGTTTTATCAATGGCGACTCACTGCTGAATGAGTAAGCTTACGAGAAAGTGTGTCTCCATGAATACGCGGTAACACTTTAAGGCTACGTAACTGGTTAACAAAAATTGCTGCATATGTTCCAAACAGATTTTGTATTCGCCGATTTAGCCCATCAAATATGTCTGATACTGATATACCCCATCCTATACAAGCCCAGTATCATATTAGTTGGGTTCCAATGAGATTCAAACCTACTACTCTAACAAAATCGGTCTGCCAGGTGGGCTTGCTAAATATTGAACAACAGTGAATGACTTTTATGTATCAATAAGCATATACTTGTCATTAGTTGACGGGGCTATTTATGTATGCCTCGGCAGTAAGGAGCGTAAAGCAATCTGATTAGGTAATTTATTTTTAATTATCTGAACATCGTAATTAGTTGGGTTTTTTTGAGTTTTTTTTTCTAAGTTTCAACTCGATTCAAGCTCTTACAGTATGATGAGACACAACTAGTTAAGTTTTGGGAATACCCGTTGAGTTTTCTAATGGATAATGAATTTCCATCCTCAAACAAAATGACATACCAACTTCTATAAGAATGATATGACTCTTTTTCTCCATCTTTGTTGTTGACAGATAGATCAGATTATCCCAACAACAGTTGGTATGTTAATAACTCTTATCAATGTAATAAACAAAATTAAAAAACAATTGACACATTATCGACTGACGCAATTTTTTACGACTTTTCAAATAAGACTGGTTTCTTTGTTCATTTATCAACTTGCATTATTTCTTTCTTTGATGAACATTCTGTATATCTCCCAAAATCGAAATACCAAGAAAATAATCACATTTTCACTCATTATTCTAGTTTGTTCAAGAAGCAGTTTCGCAACTTATGCTCCTTGCAATCTTGGGTAGTGCTTGGTATAACTGAACATATAATAAGCTTGTGTGCTAATGTCTCCTCTGTCTTGTTGGGCTCAAATTGGATGGTCGAAATGGTTAATTTACTATCTTTTTGAGAAAACAATCGAAATTACGTCATAGTGATTCTTTGGACTGAATGTTTGATCACACATTAAGATAGTTTGAGTTGAGTTGATATCAAGAACAAAGTAAAATTAGGATACATGAATTGTTGAAAAATGGATTAACTAATAAAGTGGCTTCATGCTCCTTACTGCCGACTCATACATAAATAGCCCTGCCATTCCTACTTATATATGCCAGAATGCATATCCTCCCGACTGGCTTCTTCAAAGTTGCTCCCTTGGGCGCGTTTACAGGATAAAGTAGTTGTACCAAATGTCTATTGACATATTCGAAAAAATGTCTATATATATATATATATATATATATATATATATATATATATAGATGTCTATATATTGTCTCAATTTGTATCGAACACAAAACAAATGGAAACAAATTTTATCTGTTGTGAATGTTCAATCAAACTGCTCAATAATTTACTGTAAATATATCGATTCATATATGAAAATACTATTTATAAGCTGAATGTAAACATTTGTGTCTCTTTCTCTCTACAGTAACCGGCCACTGAAAAGGGTACAAGAGGTATATATATATATATATATATATATATATATATATATATATATATATATATATTGCCAGCGTACCTATCGGATATATATGTGTGTAAGTGTCTGTGGTTGTGTGTGTATGAACTTTATATACATATGCATGTAACTTTATGTATATATATATATATATATAAACTGTATAAAGATACATATAATAATTCATAAAATAACAAAGATAAGTATACAGCAAACATTTGTAAGGTTACTAATGTATTAAGTTGATATCAGTTCAATGATTTGCTCTATAGAATCAGTACTGCGATTATATAATAAGTAAAGATTCTTTCAAATGATTCATTCCAAATCTAGCATTCTGTTTTACTCAGAAAACATTCAAAAATCATATATATATATATATATATATATATATATATATATATATATATATATATATATATATATAAATGCTACCAATGGGTACGCAGGCGGATTTCTAAAAGAAGAGAATACAATTAATCAGGAAAGCGAAAGAATCATTCAAACCGTCCAGATGAATTACAGGATAGCAATTTGCAATCGTATGATTTCTTGTCCGGATCTCTTATTGACCCTAGATGCAGTCCCTTTCGATCTTAATGGATTTCGCTTTTCTGCCTCGCTAATCCTGACCGTGTTTTGTCAATCAATCCCATCGAAGCAGATGAAAAGCAGGTCAAGCAATGGGCTGAAAAGCTAATATTAATCATTTCCACTTGAAATTGAAACTGGAAACGGAGATTAGAGCTCTCCAAACTTAAATTAAGCCCCTTGCTCGGTTTGAAAAAGTCAACCTTTAATTGGAGGTATTGTGCTTATGAACAGGAGTTCTGTCTGGTTCATGACATGGATGAGGACATCTCAAAATATCCTGTCCTTCATTTCAATGTCTTCCTCAACATACATCATGCACTATCGTATATATATATATATATATATATATATATATATATATATATATATATATATATATATATATATATATATATATATATATATATTATGCATGATGAAAAATAGCATGATGCTGTGCACTATAGAGTGTTACCACTTCTGGATCGAATAGAATGATAAAGTGAGTTCACAATTGATTTAAATTGATAGTGTTTGGGAATATTTTGTTCTGCTTCTCAAGTTTCTATAGAGGTTGTATTCAGTGTGCGAAAATGTTTGTGCTTTTCAATTGGGTTTTTTTTCGTGTCCATAACAAGAATGGGGTATATTTCAAATCTGCAATCTATTACAAGTCATTTCTGTCATTATTTTCCTTCATTTACTTCAAATCCTATTATATATATATATATATATATATATATATATATATATATATATATATATATATATATATATATATATATATATATATATACACTCTATTTAAAATAGCGTAATGCTATGCACTACAATATGTTCCCACTTTTGGATCGATAAACATAGAGAATACAAAAAAAAAGTTTAATAAAGTCGAATTTATAAAGACTTTTGCAAATATTTTTTTTGCTTTTTTGCAAGTTTCTGAAAAGTTTGTATTTTGTGTGAGAACATGTTTTGTGCTCTAAATTCGGGTTCTATCGCATCTAAAACATGAATGGGGAACATTTCAAAACAGCAATCTAACACAAATCATTCTTTTCAATATTTTTCCTCCATTATCTTCAAACATGTAAATGTATATGCTCAATAAAAGATAATGTAATTCTATGCACTGCATAATGTACCCACTTCTAGATCGGTAAACCTATTGGATGATAAATCGAGTTCACAATGAATTTAAAATTATAAATCCATAACACGAATAGGTAACATTTCAAAACTGCGATATCCTTCCCACTATTTTTCTCCGATTCATTTCTTATATTATGTTTCGTATGTATTTAAAAAAGACAGCATATAACGATTGGCTGGAAAGCATTTGCTACGAATACACACATTCTACAGAGCTAATTTCCAATATGATTGTAACTTAAAGTATGTAATCAATGCGAAATACCAGCTATGATGTGAGGGTGCAAAAACATAGAATCTTATAAAAACCACACGAAAACAGAGGACGCTGAAGAGTGCAATGCCAGAAATAATAATACAAAGATTATGGTAAAGTAATTGAACAAAAATGGAGACGGATATGGCACGTAGCTATAAGTAATGACAACTAGAGTTAAAGGGACGGTCAATTCATGAAGGAGAGACTGGGTCCAGGATAGAGAGACAAGATAGGAAAATGTGCCGTAAAACATGGCTTAGTTTGCACAATCACGCTCGTTATAGAAAAAGATTGGAGATGTCTTTAGTCAGCATTAGACTTATAACGACTGAAAGCGTTGAAGTGTGGTGGGCGTGTGTAATTAAATGATTTGATAATCTGGAAAAACGATTGCATTATGAATACTTTTTTCATTTAGGATTATCCAATTTGCGTTAGTAGCTTTGACATATCAGATTTGAATGATTTGAAAAGAATATTCAATGTTGTTATCTTATCAGGTTTCGGCTTCGTTAGAAGGTTCTCTTTTGGATATTTAAATTAGTTGGCTTCTATACTTAGAATTTTGTCTTGTGCTTTTCGTCATTTGTCTATGGTCTTTTTATATTGTTTTAATATTATTTTTGCCAATAATGAAGACGAATGGATTTTTCTGGGACGTTGTTAGATTATATCATTTTCCAGAATCAACGTTATTTCTATGGTCAGTCGGCTTTTTTGGTTCAGTCCTTCATTCTTTTTTCAGCTTCCAGATTAAAATCATGCACCGAATCATCAAATAATCAATATATATATATATATATATATATATATATATATATATATATATATATATATATATATATATATATATACATATATATATATATATATATATATATATATATATATATATATTAACTACCTTAATCATGCATATCTCTGATTCATAAACCTCCTACGAACAATAACCTCACATCCATACCTCCACCCCCCTACCCCCAAAATTCATCCAATATAGGGAACTTCAAAATCACTTAGACCTATAGTAAACTCCACCTTAACCGGTCATATCACTTATTCGAATCATAGGCAACATATTTTTGATGACTAGTTAAGTTAAAACCGATGTAGTTCCTTAACCTCATAACCCCTCTGTTTACACTATCCCTAACACACCCACGAAATCTAACACCACATCAATTCCCTCCTACCCTGACACCTTTTGTCTTCTCCAAGTCCTACTGCTGTTGTTGCAAAGCCATGGACTTCAACACTGGCTGGATTTTCTCTCACACATCAGGATGCCCTCGGGATACCATTTTTTACTAACAATGCAAGGCTCTTGATGGGGTACTCATGTTGTACATTAAATTTTTAACCTCTAAAAATACACCCACACATTGCCACACACACACAGCACACACTGCTGAAGATGGGAATACCCGAAACATGTCTAGACCATCAATAAAAACATTTACAGATAGATGAATCTAACTTCCATACACTTTATTCACGAGACAGTCCCACTCTCTACAGTTCATATTATATATATATATATATATGTATATATATATATATATGTGTGTGTGTGTGTGTGTGTGTGTGTGTGTTATTATTATTATTATTATTATTATTATTATTATTATTATTATTATAATTATTGTTATTATTATTATATTATCATTATATTATATATCATTGAATTACATATATGTATGTATATATATATATATATATATATATATATATGTATGTATAAATATATATATATATATATATATATATATATATATCAGTTCACGTGAAAGTTGATTTAGAAAAACTTGAAACTTGATTGTGTTTTCTGAGGGTTCTTTTACAGGTTCGATATTTAGGGTGTGATTTTTCTCTACATACGATCAATCTTCATAAGATTTTTGTTTTTTCAACATGATATATCT
This sequence comes from Thysanoteuthis rhombus, assembly GCA_963457665.1. Lineage (NCBI taxonomy): Eukaryota > Metazoa > Mollusca > Cephalopoda > Oegopsida > Thysanoteuthidae > Thysanoteuthis > Thysanoteuthis major. The sequence goes on from OY735219.1 coordinate 29,045,279, forward strand.
GTCCATCTCTCCCAACAGCTTATCAAAGACGCTCCCTGTCTTTCCATCAGTCTGTATGTCTCTCTGTTTATCCATCTGTCTGTCTGTCTGTCTATCGGTCTGTCTGTCTGTCTGTCTGTCTCTCTCTCTCTCTCTCTCTCTCTCTCTGAGTCTGTGATTTTCTCGATCTCTGCGTTTCATCACTGTTAATCAGCCTTTCACACATCCACATAAAGAAGGATCTATTGCGTTATCTTATAAAATAAGTGAAAACTGTTCTCCGACACTTCATCATGCAAAATGAACGGAAACGGTGTTTTTAGCGATTTATCTTGTGAAATAAGAGGTTTGGACTGGAGAGGAAGGTTTCATTGCTCGTATTTCGAGGAGAGAATTTATATCTAATTATTCTGGGCAATTATTTTGAATTGCAGGCAGAGATTTTGAGCTCCAAGCTATTGAATACTAAACAACCATGACATTGCTGTGTCCAATGGAAACAAATAATTACAGTGCGTTGATGACAGTGTTATTTCTTTTCTCCCAAGCATCACATTGTTTGAGGCGCTATTTCAGGCGCTGGATACACAAAACACGAACTCAGCACATTTTACGAGATGATGCAGTGTCACCCTAAAGGTAGGGTTATCTCGTAAAATAAGTAAAAACAGCGTACGCTATAGTTTGTAAAATAAACGAAAACAGCGTTCCAACACTTTACTTGGTAAAATGAGCAAAAATAGGGTTCCAACGCCTCATTTTGTAAAATCAAGGAAATTGGTTTCGAATGCTTTATATTGTGAGGTAAAATAAAAGAAGTAAAAGCTAAAATAGGGTTCCAACGCTTCATGCAATGAGATAGAGGAAATTGGGTTCCAACAATTTACATTGTAAAATCAGCAAGATAGCTTCCCATCGCTCTATTTCGTAAAATAAAAGAAATCGGGTCCTGATGCTGCATCTTGTAAAATAAGCGAACAGTGTTCCAAAGCTTTATCTTGAAAAATAAAGGAAATCGGGTTCCAACGTTTTATCTCGTAGAAAAAGTGCAAGCAGCGATTTTACAGGCCTTATCTTGTAAAATAAATGAAAAAATGGGTTCCAACGCGTCATTGGGTAATATGCCGTCTCGAAAGTAATATCAAATACAGACAAATTCGTTTTACGCAGACTCTGACATACTAACAATCAGCTTCCTGTTGTTTGAAACAAAACTGACGCTATCACCAAACCCAAGAAAATTATCTTGCAAAAGAAATCGAATTACTTGATTCATGAAGTCATTATCTTTACGATTCTCTCAACAAATATAGTAGAAGAAATCTTTTCTTCTTTTTGCAAAAGATAAGTTTCTATGATTAATTTATCAGGAAAAAAACAAATTTATCATTATTTCAGTCATTTCAGATCGCTTCCTTAAACATCTTGACAACTAGCATATAAAAAAGAAAACTTATGACTGCCATATGTCTGTATTTTGTGTATCCAGCGCATGAAATAGCGTTCTGGAGGCTATACTGCCTAGGAGATGAGAAGTGACAAGGTCATTAAAGCATTGTAATTATTTGTTTTCATCCTGCACGGGTATTCTGAGGTAGTATAGAATTTAATGGCCTCAGAGCTTAAGATCGTTGCCTGCAATTTAAAGAAATTGCTTTGAATAATTAGATATAAATTTACTTCTCAAAATACAAACTATGGAACCTCTATGTTTCTTCTCTCTTTGGCTCTGTCACTGTCTGTCTCTATTAGATAGATAGATAGATAGATAGATTGATAGATAGATAGATAGATGAATTGATAGATAGATAGATAGATAGATAGATATGGGTAGAAGCGTAGTAATAAATTGATTGGAATATATATATATATATATATATATATATATATATATATATATATATATATATATATATGCAAAGGCACAAATAAATGCTTCAACACTAAATTTTCACTTTGTTCATTCACTGTCAATATCTGCTCTATTAGTTCTCCCAATACTTAGGATGCCAGTTTCAAGAGAAGGATATATGATTCTCCAGATATAATCATACGTAAGTTATATTTTGGAACTCTGGAGCAGCCCTATTTTCTTTAACTTTTTCCTCAATTTACGATATGCAGGCGGAATTATGCCTACGTTGTTTAATGGCTGAATATATATTCAAATTGAATTGCAAGAAAACGCATTTATAATAAATCCAGCCTGATTATATATCTATCTTTCCTAATGATATAATTGTCTGCGTTGTGAAATAAATGGAGCAGATATTGAAAGTAAATGAACAAAATGAGAATATATATTTATATATATATATATATATATATGTATGTGTGTATGTGTGTAAATATATGTATATATATGTGTGTATATATATATATATATATATATATTGTATATGACAGTATTTTTCTCGGAACATTAATGTACGTATTTTTTGTTGATCCAGCATGAAACCTTCTGTCAAGTCCCTCCCATTTATATCCAATAGGTTTAAGGTTGCGACTTGCAAGACTAATGTATTCCTTCCGATGGCCAACAAGGAGAACTCTCCTGGTTATGATGCACAAATCATGATTTCATGCCCCATTTTCTGCAAGTTTTCTTTATAATTTTGTCCTTTCATATTGGTTCGAGGCGCTATAAGATCGCATAAAACGTTGGTGGGTTGGTTATAATTGATTCCCATCAGAGTAACTCTCTTGGTTTCGATGTGCCTTGAATCCTTCATTTATATTCACATATACCCTCGTATCTACTTGAGTTCGAGTCAAATCTTACCTAACTGTCCTTTCTTTCATGTTTCAACTTAGAAAAAGTCCACAGAAAAGAATTGGATAAACAAAGGCAAGTAAGTGCGTAAATAACGATCCGATTCATAAAATAAGAAACACGAAAGTTTAAATCAGAATTTTCTAATGTAATGAGCTGTGATGAATTTCCTTAAATCAGACCTTTTCACAGATTAATTCTCTTGGGTCCTGGGGATTTTCAGCATTGCTTACATTTCGACTTATGTTAATTGGAATTTACACATTGAACAGGCATTTATGAGAAGTCATACTGCTTAATTCCACAGGAAGTTATTACTATTATTTGCAATTTCATACCAGTTGCCTGTTGGTTACCACTGGAGGTTGAGTAACAGCAAGTCTCTTTAAGTCTTTTCTTTCATACTCTGTTGAAACACTACCTTATATTTCTAGTACTTTCCTAAACATCCGTGTGGCTCATAGCAGTGCTGTGGTCTGTACAGACCCAATCCTTCCTTTTATCAACCCCCCCCCCCTGTGTCACTTGGACAGTTAAAAGTGCACCTATTATTTCTGGTGCAACCCTGATTTTTATGTTCCACATCTTCTTCAATTCTCATGCCAGATCTTGGAATTTTTCCAGTTTTTCACTCTCTTTCCTCTTCACCCCATGGTCTGCTGGCACAGCCACGTCTATTATTCGGCAGGTTTTCCTCTTTTTGCGTACAATTACTTGGTCCAGTCTGGATGAGGTGGTCTGTTTGGTTGTCAAAGTCCCAGAGTAATTTGTGGTTGCCATTCTCCAGGGCTCACTGATTTGTGCTGATACCACTTTTCCGCATAGTTGAATCGCATTCGTTTACTCAGTTCCCAGTGTATCATCGTTGCTACTCTATCGTGTCAGTGCTTATACTCCTTCAGGGCGAGTTGACTACATTCGCTAGTTATGTGGTTCACGGTCTCATGTCTTTCACCAAACGGGCGGAACTTGCTGTTTGTCTGTATTCTGTCAATTTTGTTTTGATATAGTTTGTCCTGATGCATTTTTTTTTAGCTGCAATGATGAGCGATTCCCTCTTCAGTTTTCCTTCTCGTAGCCATACCCATGATCTCTCGTCTGCCACATCCTGTATTGGTCTTTTAAATTCTCCGGATATTTTTTTCTTTTTTCCATTTCTCTCTCCTTGTTTGCTGTGCTGTTCCATTGTTATTTACTTTTCTGTTGTCTGTTGCGCTACCTCAGGCACTCTCTATGATGTCTCCTCTGTTTGCACATACTTTTGCTTTGGTTGTCTGGACACAATACTCCATCCTGATTAGCCCTCTGCCACCTTCTTTTCGTTCACGTATAGTCTATCGTATCATCTAGAGGGCGTAAAGCTTTATTCATTGTCATAAGCTCCCTTGTTCGCCGGCCCATTGATTGGAATTCTTCCTTTGTCCATCCAAGGAATGGTCCTGTGTATCTTATTACCGATACAGCCACTGTGTTTATTCTTTTTATCAGGTTCCTGCTGTTTAATTTGGTCTAAAACATTTCCCTTATCCGCCTGAGGTATTGTCCCTTTATTTTCTCCTTCATTTCTATTTTGTCGTGTCACATTTAAGAACTCCCGGTCTTGAGCAGTTGATGCTCTAATCCTCCTGTTTTCTGGGAGTTCGATTCCTTCTACTGTTGCGAACTTTCCTTTGCGTATTTCCATAAACGCACATTTTTCTATCTCAAATTCCATCACAATGTCATCACTGTATTCTTCCACTTAGTTGAATGGCGTCTTGAGCTTTCTCCTGATTTTTGCTAATAATTTTATATCGTCCATGTATATTAGGTTGAATTTTTACCCTTTGTTTTGGAGGAATGGTAACCTTTCTGTTTTTCAGGATTCTAATGAGCGGTATCAAAGTTACAAGAAATAATAGTAAAGACAGCGACTCACCTTTGAGATTCACTCTTTTATACTTACCTCTCCTAAATTTCCTCCTGTGGCTGTCAAGTCTAATTTCCAGTTTTCTATTGATCTGGCAATGAGTCTCGCCACTGGTTCACTGATCTTGATCATTCTGAGGCTTTCGGGTATCCAAGGATGTGGATTCATGCTGTATGCTTTTTTGTCGTCCATTTATTCCATTGCAATGTTCGTCTTCTTTTCTTGTCTTTTTTAATCTTTTTAAGATCATCTGGTCGATGAAGAGTAAGCCATTAGCCCCTTTGGTTCCTCTCCTTCATCCTTTCTGTTTTTCTGGTTATAGTTCCCTTCTTTCCGTCGATATGTACACTCTCTCCGCATTTGTCCAGTTGGGATTTCCCACATGTGTGGTAAGCACGTGATTGGCCTATAATTACCTACCACGTTCCCCTTTTCAGGGTCTTTATGGATGAGAGTGACTCTGTCTCAGCTCTAAAGTTGGTGTGTGAGTCTTTAGTATAGTGTGGTAAATTTCTCAAACCAATATCTGAGGATCATGCCAGTGTCTGGCATTCTTCGGTTGGTATTTTCCGGAGAGCGTGTTTCAATTAATACAATTGATTCTCCATTGTCTATGTCTATGAGTTCTCTTTTCATGTTCTCTAAACATTCCGGGGTTTCGTTGTGCAAGGAGTCCCCATCTGCTGTTCCAGTAGTTTTTGGCCTCTGTGAACTCAGGGTTTATGTTCTGTCTTCTTTATCCGTTCAGATCTTGGTAAAACTTTCTTTCGTTGTTTAGGAATGTGTAGTTTCGTGTGTATAAGGGATTTCTTTGCCTGTATCTCTCCAGCCTTGCCTCCTTCGTTAATCTCTTCTGATGTATCTCTTTCACTGCCTTTTTTGTGTTATCTTGTATTTGTCCTAAAGACTTATCCGTGGTCTGTTCGTATGAGATGCATTTTTCAATAGTACTTGATCTTTCTGGAGTTGTGAGATCTGTTTTTCTAATCTTCTTTCCCATTCGGGTTTTTCCTTCCTATAATTATCTGGGGTTCCTTGTTGTGTTGTAAAACGTTATGTGACCATTTTTTTCTCAAGCGTAGATTAGGTTGTTGAGTTCCGAAAGGCTGTTAAATTCAGTAAGCTGTTAGAGGCAGTTGACACGTTCAGTCGCTTCTTCGAGCTTCTTTCTGTCCTTCTTTGAGAGTTGGGAGTGCCATTTTTCCTTCTCGCATGATTTCTTTCAATGTCAGTATCTGAGATTTCTCTTCCTCCGTAGGGTTGTCATTGTGTCTTTCTGGTGTGTGCCTTTCTTCTGGGATTTTGTTTTTTGGGTGGTTTCTTTCAGTTTTGTTATTCATTGTATGGATTGTGTCAAAAGTTTTTCTTCGGTTAGGTCACCTTCTTCCTGCGATATTTTATTGCAGATCTCTTGTAGTTCAGTCACGGAGAGCCATTTGTTTTTCAGATTTTGTTTCACATGGTCAGCCATGCACTGGCTTGATACTTCCTCAGTCGATTTTCCCTCCATATTTTGAGCATGAATGCCCTATAACACAGCATTGAAGGTTTGCTTATGAAATATCAATACAATACTAACCTGTTCCTCTCTTTTGACCATTTCTTCCTCTTGTTATGGATAACAGCCACTCGATGTTGGCTGTGCTCTCTATCGTTAGTGGGGCATGAGCTGGGGTCTCGGCCAACAGTAGCTATATAATGACTGTGCCCCCCTCCCTGAAGTCCATTAAGGTTACACGAGTCGGGGTTTTGTCCTGCAGTCACAGGAGGATGACTGGGTCCCTCCTGCTGGCTGGTTACGGCACGCAAACTTTGATCTGTGCCCCATTTTTTGCAGTGAATTGATTTAATTGTACTGTCAATTTCTTTTTGTTTTTCAAGTTGTTACCAAACCTTTGTAGGTTGGTTAGAACTGACGTGGATCAGAAGTAACTTCAGAGCCCCAGGGTATATTCTCACCAAGGGAAGCCATAAGGGTGTATGCAACATCTATGTGTGGAAGAGTGTTTGTCTTTCACCACTTACTTAAAACCTAAAGCACTAAGCTTGGCCTCTTTGCTAATTACATAGATGTAATAAGGTCATACTTCCCCCTCATTTTTTTCTAAGTCTTGACTTAGAGTCTCTTCTACCCTTCCACATTCTAGTTGGTAGAGAGGTTGACCAGCAATCGCTATCCACCCTGCTACTTCCTACCCCATGTTACAATTCGAAAGACTTTGGTCAATTCATATACGAGGGTACTATCCGAATATCCTCATGAAAAGCATTAGTTTTGCATGAAAGAACTTAATTTCGTCAGGAGAGGGACAAGTGTAACTTAAATTGTAAATTTAATTTCACTAGCCCTCATTGAGTGCTTACAGGTCAGAGGTAAAACTTGAAATGGTGTTTTGACCAAGCAGCGGTTATTTCTGAAATCAAAATTCCACAATCAGACTAAAAACCATTTCAGAAGTCAAAAAATTTGAAAGTAAAAATCAGTTATCACACTAAAATATAATTAAGATATATTTGAACGATCAAAAGTATTGAAAATGATCCTTTGCCAAAAAGTCAGTGCTCATGATGCCATTCCCTTAGAACTATCTTTCTACCCTCCCAAATTGTAATTGGTAGTGAGGCTAGCCAGCCATTACCATTCCCCCCTGTTATTTCCTACCCGACGTTGGAATTCGAAAGAGTCTGGCCAATTCATACACGAATATTCATGTGAAAAAGCATCAGTTTTGTACAAGACTTTCGTCAGGAGTTGTTGTTGTTGTTGTTGCTGTTATTATTGTTGTTGTTGTTGTTGTTATTATCATCATCATCATCATCATCATCATCATCATCGATGGATCGTTCCTGTTATGTATACGTATATTTCATTTTAATTCCAGGCGTATTAGCCTTGAGGCTGAGTTGGACGAAAAGAATTGGCGTGTCCGCTGGGAAGACATAATGTACGAACCACTCAATCGACATAAACGGGACCCGATGGGCAGTCGACAGAGCATTGCTAGGGTAAGTAAACAGCAAAATTCGCTTTCGGGCTTTTTTTTCCACTTTTTATTATTATTACGATGATTTCTATTTGGTACATCTAAAATGTTACGACCCTCTAAAATGAAAGGGTAGAGAAATGTGATGTGCATTATCGGTCTTGAAAATATTGGAACTTTTAAAATATGACATTATTACCTCCTTTTCCCTCTCCTTCTCTTTATCTATCTATCTCTCTATCTATCTATCTATCTATCTGTATCTCTGTATCTCTCTCCTCTTTCTCTCTCTCTCTCTCTCTCTCTCTCTCTCTCTCTCTCTCTCTCTCTCTTCATTCCTCTTCATCTATACCATCTATATCATTATCATTTGTAGGCACTCCATGGCTTTCGGTTTATTTAAAATGTTATTGTAATTTATTTGCTGGAATAAAATACATGATTTTGAAATGATGGTAGGATCGATAGTAACCTCCAGTGTTAGGTCTGGTCGTATTGAAAAGAAAAGGTCTGCAACTGTCATATCTTCCATCACGTGGAGCCTCAAAATTGAATCCAAGCTAGAAATTTGCTCTCAAATAAAGGATTTAGCAACTTGCAGGCTAAATGCTAATAAACATCACCTGGAAAGATTTCAAAACAGTAAACAGGTGTTACAGATATCTTACGAGCCCTACACAAACCTAATTGGTATTCGAACGGCTATTCTTCAAGAATATCTAAAAACCACTGGACATTGCATCTCACAACATAGATCGCTCAAGATGATGAACGAAATTTTGACTGTCAAAAAATTAGATGGCGTCATGATCTGGATAAATTCTGAATGTTTTATCTCTTGCAAAATAACTGGTAGTCCCCAGAGAAGGCTTGTTGCCAACAGCGGACTTTGATAGTTAATTATTGTAGCAGACGAGTAAATATTCTACCAAAGAGGAAATTATCAACGTGCTGTTTCACAGGGGAGGGGGGGGGATTCTTCGTTGGACAGTGGTCAGGTGATTATTCTAGTCACCTGCCGAATTGAAAAAAATCATTTTTTTTTTAAATCTCATGCATGATTCCTAGCATGACGTATTCAATCTGTATCCAACCATTCAGCTTTTGATAAAACGTGACTAGGCAAAAAGTATTCATGTTTCCACACCCCAGCTGTAACTAAATATCAGACAGCAGAAGTAAGTTTTATCATGAAACACTCTTTCGTACAGTACATGACCAAATAAAGAGTAATCGCCGTAGCATTTTTACGTGGGACCGACAAACAAACACTCGTGACGTTAGGAGATACATAACTACATCAACCATTGGGATTCGAACTTGCTTCCCAAGAGATTATCCTCACCTAAAACCTCACATATACTTTTACTTTCCCGCACGCAGCATACTCAAAACCTTTCTTACTGGAGTAGCTATCCAATATAAAAAGCTCTCATATTGCGCTGAATAGAAATGTCAAGTATATCTGAGTCGATTTTCAATTCTCTTCGAATTTTTCAAGAGCTGTATGCACGTTACGTTTCGTTTAGAGAAACATTCTGCTGCAAAAATATCAGTTTCATCAAAAGTCACTTATTAGTTCGGTACATGACGAAATAAAGTGTGATGGGCGTTGCGACTTTATCCGCGCTCGAATAACAACTGGTTGTGGTGGTTGGTAATACGAAACTGCGCTAGTCGGTGAAATAATAATTCTGCACTAACATTGTCCCCTCTCTCACTTTTTTGTCCAAACACCATCCTCCGTCTCCTTCTTTCTGGTTGTTGTTATGCTGAAGTTCTTGGGTGATACAAGGTTTAATTGGTAGAGGATAAATATTCTATTATCTTTGTCTTCCTGCATTGAAAATCTGCATTTAAAATCATGTTTTTTTATATATTGAGATTGAAAACTGATCTGTAGCACCGGTTGGAAATATGAGGCGAGTTTACATGTTGTGAGCTAATCTCTATAGATTATGCAGCAATACTTTTTTCACTCGTCTCAGGCAAATTAAATTATTTCAATTGAAATTTGTATCTAATTTTCTGTGGACGATGAACCAAAAACACTTTGTATTGATACAAGCTTTCACACCAAATTTATAATGTTCTAAGGTGGTGACTGGTGGCTGGTCACTACTTTCTTTTGGGGATAGGGATGGATACAGCTACTATCTGTGGTTCGACAACCACTCACCGTCTCAGTCTTACTCCTTTCGCATGGAGGCATTGAGTGACATTTATTCTAGGTCATTGGTATGACTAAGCCTCGAATCGTTTATGGCACCTAATTTCCCAAGACATTCTCTCATTTACGTGATGATCAGACTCAATGTCAATAAACTTGGGTGGTCTCTCAAAGACCAGTGTGGCCAACATCACTGAACCATATTTTCTTAATCTTGAATAGATAGTGATACTTTTGGTATAATCTATATGCTCTGCCCAGCCAGCCCCGCCCCCAATAACGATGCATTTACATTTAACTTCCCTGAAACGCTTTCTTGCAATACTTCCTCCGTTCTTCTTATCGTTCATTCCTACTTTCTTTTTTTTTTCGTTGTTTTTTCATCTCCGTCTCTTTTTTCATTATTAATTTCCAGTCTTCCGTTGTCTCTCCCGGTTTATACTCACGAACTTGTCACTATAAGTTTTCTCTTTTTTTTTTTTTTTCTTTTCTTGTGTGCTCCTAGTTTGGGGCTTTCAGTTTCCCCTTTGTATCGAAATTTTCTTTTATACAAATGACTTTTGAGTTTGTTTCGTCGCAAAAGTGTTTTACACACACTTGAACACTCGCACACATACACACACACACACACATAAACACACACACACACACACTCATATATATATATATATATATATATAGATAGATTATTTTTAAGAAATGGATTTATAATCCAACAATATTTGGAAATGCTTTATATCATTGAAAATAACACTGCACACATAGACTTTGAATGAAGGAGATGAGAAGATTGTAGATGAAGCAGTTATTTGGGCCTTTGCCTCTCTGTTGGACTATTATGTTCAATGGTTAAGAGCGACACAGCGTTGAAGTGGCTTTTTTATTGGTTGTAAGTTCGATCTTGCAGCTATTCCTCTTTAAGTGTTCCGGATATAGTTTCAAATAATATAATGTATTCATAATTGTATATATATATATATATATATATATATATATATATATATATATATATATATATATATATAGAGAGAGAGAGAGAGAGAGAGAGAGAGAGAGAGAGAGAGAGATATATATATATAGATATATATATATATATATATATATATAGAGAGAGAGAGAGAGAGAGAGAGGGTGAGAGAGAGAGAAAATAGATGTCTGGATTTGAGTATGAGGAAACGAAAGCCAGACAGACTTTTCCACTTGGCAGATTGGAGAAACAGAGTCTTCTTACTCCTTCTTTCATCATTTGTAGTTTTCTTTCTCTCAGTATTCACTAAGCCCAGAAATAGCTCCCCTCTCTCAGTCACTCCCGCTGCACCCCCCTCTCTCTCTCTCTCTCTCTCTCTCTCTCTCTCTTTTAAATTGTGGTATCGTCGAAACCAGTCAGGGAATATATATATATATATATATATATATATATATATATATATATATATATATATATATATATATATATATTTAGATAGATCGATAGATATGAAAAAAAAATATTTCCATACACCCACTGTTGTTTATTCTCTCCACCATGTAGTATAGGAAGATCATTTCAAAGTAATATAACGCATTTATAATTATATCTGTCGGATTGCATCGCTTCCTTACTACTACTACTACTACTGATAATAATAATAATAATAATAATAATAATAATAATAATAATAATAATAATAATAATGATAATAATAATGATGATGATGATAATAATAATAATAACAATGATAACGATAATAACGATAATAATGATAATAATCAGAGAAGTTCCTGTAAAACATTACGTTAGCTGAAGCAGAGTAGCAATAACCATTAATTTGTATGAGAAATATTTGAGTCTTGATGATGATATTCAAGCCTTGGTCGTCGTTGGGCAGGTCTGATTGGAGTCCGAGAAGATTTGGGGTATAAGAAATACATTGGAAGGAGAGGAGCTTCGCTGCATCTATAACGATTTCAATAATGCAAATGCTCAACGATATTTTCACTCTTCCACCTCTTTCGCAAAATTGGCGTCAAGTAAACTTTTGAGAAGCGGTAGATCACTGTATGCCAATAAATATCGAACTGATATCAAGATAATGATATACACCAGACGTTCTGGTGTAATAATTGTATTTAATGACACCAAAGATTGATTTTTTTTAGCCGAGAAAGTTGCATATTTCTCATGGGAACTAGTGGCTCCCCCTTTCCTTACTTTCTCAGCTTCATTCTTGTTTTTTTGTTTTTTTGGTGTAGTCTAGACTTTCCGTCTTTCATTTCTTTTTCTTTTTTTCTTTCATATTTACTTAGCTGAAGTAGAAAGGTGAAACATGGACACCAATGAAATCTCTTGGAAAAAGATTGTTTGAAGGAGTTGGGAAAGATTTTGTGTAGCAATGAATCGAAAAGTGTGTATATATATATATATATATATATATATATATATATATATATATATATATGTGTGTGTGTGTGTGTGTGTGTGTGTGTGTGTGTGTGTATGTGTGTGTGTGTGTGTGTGTGAGTACATATTCAGTGCTTGGTGATGACTCTTGCAAGTGTGCACAATCGTCAGATCATATCTCTCTCTCTCTCTCTCTCTCTCTCTCTCTTATACATGAGAGAGAGACAGTGTGACGATTGCACACTCTTGCAAGAGTCAGACCATCTCTCTCTCTCTCTCTCTCTCTCTCTCTCTCTCTGTCTCTCTCTCTCTCTCTCTCTCTCTGTCTTTCTCTCTCCCTCTCTCATGAGAATATATAAAAGACAGAGGGGGAGAGATGGTCTGACGATTGCACTAATGCAGGAGTCACCACAAAGCACTGAATATTCTATAACCTCCTATTTACATATGCTCTTTCCCCGGCATCGAGCACTCTTCATTCATAGATAACCCGTAAAAAATAACACTATGTATATTGGGAAATGAATATATATGATCCCACGGAATGATTACAACTTGTGTAGAAATTGTAGAAACGTATTTAATTCTTGGTCTGTTCACTTCTTTCAATGCGACAAATTTGTATGAGCGAAATGAGAATTTGTGTTGAAAGCGGCTACCCTATCGGTGACAGGTTCGTTTTCTGCAGCAGCTACATTTCGTTCAATTCTTTATTCTATTTACGTTGTGTAGGGTGAGTGATACATTTACTATGTAATGATGGGAGATCATTCTAAATAAGTTTCTATACAACATAATGCAGTTTAGACACACAGACATATACACACACATACACACAAATACATATATATATGTGTGTGTGTGTGTGTGTGTGTGTGTGTGTGTGTGTGTGTGTGTGTGTGTGAATAGAGCACATAGTACAAGTTATGGCTTATGGATATGAAACATTAAAATTATAAAAAACGAACTCAGAAGTGACATAATCACTTTGAGAGCCATTGAAAGAGCAATGCTTGGGATAAAACTAAGCAATAAATGATGATCAACATAGACTGGAGGGAAGACTAGAGTGAACGATATTATACAAATGATCACACACAAAAAAAAAGAGT
>OY735219.1:29063585-29076085 GCA_963457665.1 Thysanoteuthis rhombus
TTCTCTCTCTTCTCATCTTTATATATATATATATATATATATATATATATATATATATATATGTGTGTGTGTGTGTGTGTGTGTGTGTTCTTCTCTTTTCCTTTTTCTCTCTCTCTCTATATATATGTACAGAGATATAACTGTCTGTCTCTCTTTGTATCTGTTTGGCTAATCCTCTCTTTCTCCTTCTCTCTCTCTCTCTCTCTCTCTCTCTATATATATATATATATATATATGTGTGTGTGTGTGTGTGTGTGTGTGCATATGTAGTTACCTCTATATATGGCTATCTCTCTTCACACACACAAAAAATATATATATATATATACAATTACATCCCCTCTTCTATACATACATGCAACTAGCAATCTCTCTCTCTCTCTCTCTCTCTCTCTCTCTCTTTATGTATATATATATATATATATATATATATATATATATATATATATATATATATATAACTTGCCTGTCTCTCTTTGTATCTGTGTAGCTATTTCTCTCTATATATATATATGTACATATTCCCTTTATATACATGTCTCTAGCTCTCTTTCTCTCTCCTCTCTCACATACGCACACACTCAACACATTTATATATATTTTTTTTTAATATTCGTGTAAAATAAACGCTTTCTTCATCATCAGGCTACACACATTTTTTTACGTGTACTTCGATGTTCTTTTTATTTGCAACTTGTACCTACGTTTGATCATGTCAGGCTTCCGAAAAACGATAGACATGTCCTTTGATCTGGCAATCCTTGATTTTCTATGATCACGTTACTCTCCTAAATACATCTCAGTATACATAAATACATGCTCACCTCACAATACATGAATATATATATATATATATATATATATATATATATATATATATATATATATATATATATATGTGTGTGTGTGTGTGTGTGTATCATTATTATTATCATTTGTATGCTTGAGATATTTGTGCTTGAAGAGTACTCGATATCGGGTATAGATCATATGTAAATAGGAGTACTCGGGAAATTCAGTTCTTTGCGATGACTAGGTTTCAGGGCAATCGTTAGACCGTCTCACTTTTTACACATGTATGAGTATACACTGTAAAAATCAAGACAGAACAGGAGTTAGCAGATTGATATGGGATTTGTGTTTACATTATCTTTTATTTCACATGTATGTATATATATATATATATATATATATATATATGTGTGTGTGTGTGTGTGTGTGTGTGTGTGTGTGTGTGTGTGCGTGTGCGTGTTTGTGTGCATGTCTGTGTGTGTGTGTGTGTGAACATGTAATGTCGTTCATCAAGTAAATATGAATATGCATCAATATTTGGAGATTTTTGATTTTCACTCTGTGTACCATCTCTCTTTCATGTTCAATGCCTTGTGATTTACCGTCTTTGATCTCTTTTTTTTTGTCTTGCTTTTTCCCCTTGTCCCTTCTTTATCTATCGTTTATAATCGAACAGGTTTTGTATTCTATGCAATTACCTGCTTTGTATGAATAGACGGGACGGTCACGGCAACGTGTTTTTCTTCACAAGGCAAGTCGTATCCTGAAATAAGACAAGATGCAAGATTGGTAATTGAACACGGATCCTTCGTGCGAGACGAAGACCTCAACCATTATGCCATCTGAACGGATTCGACCAATTAATACTCAGCCTAATGATTATGTGGTTTTTGCTTTAATAATTAAAATAAATACCGAGAGAAAAAAAACAGGAGGGTTTGATGGAGTTTGGTAGAAATTTGTGCACACAAAGAACAAATAAACAACAACAACGACAACAACAACAACAACAACAAGGCAGACACTAAATAAGATATGATTGGAAGAGAATCATGCTCAACCTCACATGGAGAGATCACAAGACAGCATAGTATATAAGGAAGAAAACGAGAATCAGAGACATCATAGAATCTATTTGAAAACTTAAATGGCAATGAGCAGGCCACATTGCAAGAATGGCAGACAACTGATGGACATCACGACTCACTACATGGATCCCAAGAGATCACATGCGAAACTGAGGCCGACAAAATACAAGATTGGGAGATGAACTCGACAAATTTAGAAAAATACTGGCTCTGCAACGCCCATGATTGTGCATAGTAGCGAATCCTGGGGAAGGTCTATGTCCACCGACGGACGTTAAAGGACTGAGATGATGATGATGATGATGATGATGATGATGATGATGAACCTGATTTCACACCGGAAACGCGCTCCGAGAATCAGCGCTATGAAAAAAATCGGTGCAGAATAAATCCACTCGATGAGTACGGTAACATACGTTCTTGTAATAACTTAATCAATAAAATACTCCCAGTTGTTGTTAACTTTTCGTAACTCGGTGTAAATCAAACCAGTGTAAAATCAGAGCGTATATCTGTGCAATGCTAGGTTTCACAAGGCTTTCTAAATTTCATCACTCTTTCAGAGCGGAGAACGCATATTTCCTGCTTGTAGTTATAAAATTGATATTGAGCGTTAAACCACTGATGGATGGAACTCGGAAGACCTGAGATGTGCCGGGTACTCAGTTCATCGTAAAACACCTCCCTCCATGTATCATTCAGCACCAGATATCTTCTCCCTATCATTATTTGTTTCTATTTCTTGTGATATCTTGATAAAAAAACAAAAATAATCATTAATGATTGTCATTACAACTTCTAATGTTTTTTTTTTTCTATTCATGATTTATTTCATTACGTATCGGCTTCTCTTTACTTTGTTTAGATTTGGTGATTTTTTTTCTCTTTCGATTCCTTTTCCAAGGTCTTTCCTCCTAATTTAAATCTTCTTTCATCTTGTTCTTTGTCAAATCATTATCATCGTCGAAATCATCTTTATCACCATGTATTTCGTGATTTATTTCACACATCTTGTGATTATCACTCGAGATTAAGTGAGAGGAGATCTCCACAAATCTCCGGGACCTTCTTCCGTATCCCTGCAGACCCCAGCACCGCCATGAACTGGTCAGATTCATTCAATTATCGAATGTTTAATTCATCTAATCCTGAATTTAGTGTTTTCGGCACGGTTCCTCATGCACTATAACTATAATGGATACACCCTCACTTTTTTCTCTCGAGCAATGATGTACTTAGGGGTGGCGTAACTAAGGCTCATGAGTCACATGCAGTTCATTGACATCGAATACGTGCCTCATGGAAATATGATGGCTGAGCTGTTTTTCTCATGAAGTGAGGAACACATTTTCAAGATTCGTAATACTTCACCCGGTACGAACTGAGTGTTTGCAAGATTCAATTCTATGTTTAATGTTTAAGAGTAATAAAAATATCTAAGAATGTAAATCCTGAATCTAATGCTAAATTTGTGTGAGGCATCGTTCTTCGTTTCCAAAGGAAGCAATGGCTCTATAACATCTGTATATTCTCCTATGTAGCTCTGACACTAGGCAAGTTTTGTCACCTCTGATATTGATAAATTAAGACATCTACTTACACACAAGCAATAAGACATACATACATACATACATACATACATGTGTGTGTATGTGTGTGTATGTGTGTGTGTTTGGATGTGTGTGTGTATGTGTGTGTCTGTGTGTGTGTGTGTGTGTGTGTGTAAACAGTTTTAAGTATGCAATAAGCATGTGCACATGCATTAAATAGATCTTTATTTCAAAATAGTTTTCAATAATATGGATAAAGTTATTTCCAATAGTTCATGACAGATTGTACACTGTATTTCACTTAGAAAAGATTTTCAAAAAAAGTTCATTTGTAATTATTCTCAAGTGAAACATAATCTGTAATGAACCACTGAAAATATCTTTACTCATGTTGTAAGTGCTTATGCAGATGTTTGAATACATTTATGGAAATAACTGTGTCATCGTCATTTTAAGAGTGTAATCCCCAAACGTGATGAACACTATTTCAAATTTAAAAAAATAACAAATTCTCCATTTGAACTTCTCATCTAATTGAAACCTCATATACTGCACATATTTAAAAAGGGTTGTAATGAGATAAAACAATCAGATCAAGAATTGATTTTTGAATTAATTAAAGGAATTTAATTTTCTGATTGCGCTCATCGCATTTTTGAACTGCTCTCTTCATGTATTCTCATGTGCTATGAATTTAATGTCCACGTATTTTACATTATATATTATGTCGATTTCTTTTTTGTCAAACTTCAAATTTGTTATAAAATTCTACAACTGGAGTTGACGCAATTCTGTTACATTAGAAGAATGAAAAGGACGATCCGTCCCTAGATTAGATAGTAAACCAATACGTAAAATCTGCATTCACACACTGTGATTCGAACTCACAACCAACTGTGGAACCCAGTCGCGTTTCGTCTTTCTCGCTGAATTCGTTCCATTCATGTTTCTCTAACTTCATTCATTTTTCCCAACCGTCTTTTTCCGTTGTTTTTTTTTTCCTGCATTTTTTCTGAACGTTTTAATTCGTATCTTTTTCTTTCCTCCTCTTTTTATTACTTTTTCATTCTTCTTCTTTCTTCATCATGACTTCACCCTTTCTATCTCCACATCTTTTTTTTTTCGGGTTTTCCCATCCGTAAAGCTTGTGCCGTCTTCACCCTTCCTTCTTCCGTTTTCTTTT
Organism: Thysanoteuthis rhombus; assembly: GCA_963457665.1. Classification (NCBI taxonomy): domain Eukaryota; kingdom Metazoa; phylum Mollusca; class Cephalopoda; order Oegopsida; family Thysanoteuthidae; genus Thysanoteuthis; species Thysanoteuthis major. The sequence goes on from OY735219.1 coordinate 29,068,199, forward strand.
TCGGCTGTTTCTATTCATTTTCTTTCGATATTTTCTTTGCATTTACTAGCAACCTCATGCCATCCCTTTTGTTTCATTCCCCCTTCTCCTTCTTATTTCTTTTTATTTTTTTAACATTTATTCTTTATCTCCCCCATCTCACTCACTTTCTTCCCGCTAACTCCATAGCCCTGCACGTTGAACAGAATTCCTTTCGCGTTCTTTTAAGTGATTTCGTTTAGAATCATAAATTGCGTCTCGGTTTTATGCCTTCCTGAGCAAACCCATAAGCACAGAGATTACAAACATTGCAATTGCTATCAGACTCGATAAAAATAATTTATTCAATTTTCCGCTTTCTATGTTTTATTTTTACTTTTTCACGGTGCGAAGTAAAATATCTTCTCAGAATTAGAAGCACGATCCATCATTCAAATCAAAAGTCTCTATCACATCACATACACTGATGTATATTCATCATCACCAGGATTCACCCTACGTCTCTATCGTGGGCGTCGCAGAGCCAGTATTTTCTGAATTTGTCAAGGTCACCTTTCCATTCAGTGCTCTGCCGGCCTCGGTTGCGCATGTGATCTCTGAGAATCGATGTTATCATTCAGGATGTCATGTTGTCTATCATTCTTGCAACCTGGCCAACCTATTGCCATTTGAGTTTTTCAATGGATTTTATGATGTCCCCAACTCTAGTTTTTTTCTTGAGGTCTCTCCATGTGAGATTGAGCTTAATTCTTTCATGTGCACGTTGCGTGGTTCTCAATTTGCGGGTCTGTCTCTTGGTTAGGTTCCATGTTTTAGCTCAAAAAGTGATTATTGGGAGGATGCATTGGTTGTACTCCCTTCTTTTTATGATTAATAGAATCTTTTTTCTTTTTGAAAGTTGAGTTCACTCTGCTAAAGGCTTGCTATCCAAAAGTGATTTTTCGCTTGATTTCTACTTCTTCTTTTAAGGGTTTCGTGGAGATTCGTTGTCCTAGGTAGATGTAGTGGTGCACATTCCCTAGTTCTGTATCTTCGATTTTGATTATTGTGTTCTTATTTCCGACGTGATTGTTCCACATAATCATTGTCTTGCTGAAGTTGTGTCGGCTGACTATCTCTTTTTCCTCATTTTGATCACATAGCATTAGTTGGAGGTCGTGTACGTTCAGTGTGAAAAGGGGAATGTCGTCTGCAAATCTGAGATTGTTCAGATTTTGGCGTACATTTTGATTCTTTTTTTTTTCCCCGGGGTATTTTTCAGTAGAGCATCTTGAGGCAGGCTGTGAAGTAGATCAATCATGATGGACCTATCCTTTCTCTGTTTGTTTGATGGATTGTTCCACCTCCCACGGGGTTACTTCTGGGAGACCCTCGAGCTAATCACTTGCATCTTGAGTATCCTGTTCGCTGTTTTGTTTGGGGGAATAGAGTTTCGGATAGAATTCTTGGGCACATTTGACACTCCTGTCTCTGTTGTTAGGTCTCCATTTGCCTCGAGTGTGCTGGTTATTTGCTTCCGTCCTGAAGTGAGGTCTTTGTTTATAGCTTTGAAGCCCCAACCCTTTTCAAGAATTGATCTGATTTCTGCTGTCGTGTATCATCTGTGTTCTCTTCCTTCTTTCGTTTTTGTTTTTTTCTATTATTATTCATTTCATTTCGATCTATTCAATTTTCTCTCTTGCTGTTGTTGGTGGCTTGAGGCTTCTGAGTTTTCCCATGTTATTCCCGGTTTCATTTGGGATTTTATTGATAGTATGTGTGCTCGTTGGTTTAAATATAGTGGCGACTTCTATTAGAGATGCTGTTATTTTGTTGTGAAGTTCGCTGATGTTGGTGTCGTTTAATTGCAATTGAGAATTTTATATCCTTTTTTCAGTTCAAGTTTGAAGTATCGGGTGTGTTTTTTTGGTACATTTAGCGCTTACAGTTTAGTGTGGAACATTTTTCTAGGTTCTTTTTTGGTGTTTACTTGCATTTTACATCTTAGTATTCTGTAGTTACTTCCAACGTTGTTTTGGACTTGGCACAGTCGCTTTAGTCCGTTAAGATAAAGTCTATTTCGTTTTTCGTTTCGTGGTTCAGGCTTTTCCAAGTCCATTTCCTATTTGGTCCCTCCTTGAAGAAGGTGTTCATGATTTTGAACCCATTGGCTATTGCAAAGTTTACAATATATTTTCCTCTCTCGTTTTGGACTTGGTATCCGAATTTGCCAAGGCAATGTTCATTTCTTTGTCGTACCTGTGCGTTGAAATCTCCCATGATGACATTGACGTATTTTTTTGTGTCTTGGAAGAGGGGGTTTAAGTCCTCATAGAAGTTGTCTATTTCTTCTTGAGTTGATGTGGAATGAGAGCGTGGACTTGGATGATATTCAGTTTGTATCTCTTAACAAATTATATGGAGTCGCTGGCTATTCGGTCAGTGACGGCTTTGAAGTCTGCTAAGTTGTCTTTGAGATCCTTATTGATGAGAAAGCCTATTTCACTTCGTTTTACTTTATCTTTCCCGTAGCTGCAGAAAAAAATGTTTATCTTCAGTTCAATTAGTTCTTCTTCGGGTCCTTTCATCTCACTATTCCCTATAATGTCACATTCGATGTTTTTGATTTCATTTTTTGACCATTTCTATGCATGTCAGTAGAGAGTGTTTTGACGTTGTAGATGTCAATGTATAACGTTGTTCTTTTGATGGTGGTTTTGGGGCTATGTCTGAGTAGTCTCTGTTGGATCGACGACCACTTGTTCCTGCTAGGTTATCGGCCCAATAGCCCCAGCTGCATTATTTGCCTCTGGTGGTGGTGATGTGCTCCAAATGCTGAAATCTCTTCACCAAAACACCTGCTCGGACATCAGCTTGATAAGGTCCAGCTGCATCACTTGCTTTGGGTTGAAGTGATGTGCCTAAAAGCAACTACCCATACACTGGTGTGTATATATATATATATATATATATATATATATATATATATATATATATATATATATATATCATTTATCCTTTTTTAAATATATATATATATATATATACATATATATATATATACATATATATATATATATATATATATATATATATATATATATATATATATATATATATTTAAAAAAGGATAAATGATCTGACAATTACTATACAAAGCGTTATATTATATAGAAACTGTTATTAGAAATGCCATTACACCGTTGATGTATCACCTAACCTAAACAATCTAAATGAAATAAACAATTAAAGAAAATGAGTCTGTTGTTGGAATCTAAACTGCAAAGAGTCTATATCTATATAATATAACACATTTACAATCCTTCGGTCGGATGATATATTTATTTCGTAGTACATAAGTATCGCGTTGAAAGAGAGGAATAGAGTAGATATTGACGGAGAATAAGCAAGATGAGAATTTGGCGCGAAAACAATGATTTGGGGCGTTACATTACTGGCGTCTGTTCAATTCAATAGTAAGATTAAAGCTACGGTGAAGCGGCTACTCTGTCGGTCACAGGTACGATTCCAACAATAGCCCCATTTCCTTCAATGTTTTTTTTTCTGTGTTGTCTATGCCAGAATGATACATTAATCGTGTGATGACGAGAGATCATTTTAGATACGTTTCTTTATAATATAACGCAATTCATAATCATCCTGTAGGATCATGTATCAATTCCTAAACACACACACACACACACACACACTTATATAATATATATATATATATATATATATATATATATATATATATATATATATATATAGTGCCTGTCATAAGCGTTTGAGTTAATTCAGGAAAATTATGCAAAAAATATCATCGGCATGACAAGATACGTATTCAGTCACTTTTTGTTGTTCTAAATCCTAAATTTAAGATTTAAAACTATAGATGAAAAAATTATCTGTGAAGCAATTTCTGACTGAAAGTCTCTGTCTTTCAAATTTCCAATTTTTGCACAAAGCGTATTTATATGTAAATTTTGATAGAGAAAGAAAAAAAACACAAAAATATAATTGAAAAAATCCAAAAAGCAGCTGTAGACGTAAAAACACAGTAAAAAAAAAACCCCAGCAATTTCCTGAGGACTGTCATGGCTTTCAAATATTCATTTCTTCTACGTGGTTTATTTATACGTAGGATTAAGTCAGAAAAAAAAAAACAGGGGAAAAAATATAGTTACAAACGTCTAAATAGAAATTCTAGATGTAAAATTATGATCTAAAAAAAATATCTAAACAGCAGTTTTTGGAGGACTGTCTTTCTTTTGAATATTTTTGTTACTTGCACGTGGCTCTTCACTAGTAAAATTGTGTCGAAAAACAAAATTCAATTTCTATAAAAATCTGAATAGCAACTCCTGATGTCTGGACGCCAAATATAATTTTTAAAAAACAACAAACTAAATAACAATTTCTGATGGAATATCTTTGTCTTTCAATCTTTTATTCTTGCGCATGGCTTTTTGTCATTTGTTAAATTTAGTCGAGAAAAATTGAAAATTGATTTAATAAAAGAAATCTAATGACACCGCCACCAAAAAGAGTGAGCTTAAAATACATGCTCCGTTGGTTTCAGCGTTCGAAGAAAAAAGACTAGATGGATTAGGATGCGATAAATCAAGTCTGGGAATAGGATAAGACTTTTTTCTAGAAAATATTGGACAGAATAGTGTTCACAGCAATAATGCGATAATCTGTGAAACCTCTTCTATTCAAAAGTTGACATTTTTAATGCTTTTCTAACGCATCCAAGATATTCGTGAAAAAGGGTGGCTGGGTGTATTAATATGAGATAATAATTCTGGAGAAGCTGGAACTGTGTTTTCTTTGTTCATTTATTACTCTAGGATATATCTTGACCTCTAGGCCAAAATAAGTACATATTCGGTGAGAAATGGCCCCTTTTCAACCCAAAACAAAACATCCAACAACACATTAACACAGGAATGAATGTAAATTCCATGGGATATTACTGCGGATGGAGGCCAGGCCTGGGCTTTTCTTTGTTCATACATTATTGTACAGTGCATCTTGATCTCAATGGCAAAACTGGCAAAGATTCATTGAAAAATGCCAACGATATTCCGAGATAAACTTTCACACTTATTAAATAGAAGTAAGAAAATGAATAAAAGACTAGTTATTGGTATAAGAATTACATTGCCACTTTCATCTACTGCGAGAAAGTGAGGAAGGGAAATTACTATGTTGATGCACACACACACACACTCACACACACACACACACACACACACACACACATATATATATATATATATATATATATATATATATATATATATATATATATATATATATATATATGATGTGTATTTTGGTTGGAGTTTTTCACCCGAGCATAAATTGTTAAAAACGACTAGCAAATTTGGTCGAGTGAACTTTTTATTTGTTTCTTCCTCTTTGCGGATCGATTGTTCGGTTTTTGGTCACAAGATCAGCAGACAGGAAAGATTAAATAAAAAGTAGTTAACTCGACAAAAATTGTCTTTCGCTATTCACGATATCTATCTATCTATCCATCCATCTATCAATCTATCTATCTATCTATCTATATATATATATATATATATATATATATATATTTGGGTAGGAAATTTGTCAAAAACAAACGAGCAACTTTTGTTGGGTTTTCCTCTCTGCAGATCAATTGTTTGATTTTTGGTCATAGCATCCTCAGACAGGGAAAATTAAATTAGTGTTTGACCTTGCAGCAGCCTGCCTATCATTTCAGAGTTTTGCATTCACGTAGAATAATTGATATGGACACAATATATTCCTTTTTATGTACGCAAACATACATCTATATCAGTCCCCCCGATATCCGAGAGTAGAACATTCTTCTTAAAAGAAACATTTTGTAAGATGAAATGGTGTGAAGCGAAAAAGCAACTGCCATTAATTTATGTGGAGCATTTTTTTTTTTCGTTCCGAATTCAAATTGATTTTGACGTTAGGCCGAGTCGTCAGATGCTCAGAAGGTGGTTGTAGGTACAAGAGACAACGGTATAAGAGAGAGAGAGAAAGAGGGGGGAGAGAGATAAAGAGTGAGAGTGAGATAGAGAGAAGGGGAAGAGAATGTACACAGCCTCGCTAAGGACCTTCGACAAAACAAATTCAAAACGCTATTCTCGCCTTTTTTGGTTCGATTGTAAAAGCGAAAAATTGCTGAAAAGCAAAGTTTTCGAAACGCGAAAGACGTTTCTATCGTGCATTGAGAGAGACAGAGACACACAGAGACAGGGAGCGAGAGAGAGACAGAGAGACAAACAGAGAGACAGAGACTGAGACAGAAACAGAGAGACAAACAAATATAGATAGATTAAATCTACGGATAAAGAGTGAGACAAACACTATTTGTGTTCATGTATGCAAACATATTCATATATGGGTGGGTAGTCATATCTTTATGTAAGGGCACTGGTGTAGGACAAGATCATTCAAACTGTGAAACGTTTCTTCCAATAAAACCCACTCAGATGTTCAGTATCCGTTGCTTGGTCTTCCATAAATCTGTTCGGAAGAACAATTTGCGAATATTTTATCTACTCTTAGATCTTAACTACGTTGGAGTCCAAACTATAGTTTATTCTAAATAGCAGCATTTTTGAAATTGTGTTTTTTTTGTTGTACTTTGTTTTTGTTTTTTCTTGGGTGGTATGGTCTTTAATTGTTTATGATCTTCAATTGTTTATTCACTTAACATTCTTAGAGCGAAACATAATGAAAGATTTAGAGATAATTTTGCAGATCGTGAAAAAAGGGAAATTTATTATATTCTAGAAAAAAAAATTGGAATGCTAATAATCGTCCATCTCCTGCTATTTGAGAAAAAACTATCTTTTGAAAAACCGTTGCTATCAAAATGGATGGATTCTATACTGTTTTATGAGTGTGGGTATTTGTGTGTTCCAGCGCCCGTAGCCATACTCTTTTGTGAACAGACTCAAAAAATTGGCAGCAGTATTCCACTATATACCCTCTAAAATTGTTTTTTTGGTTTTTCTTTGAAGAAAAGGCTTTTGATCTTTTTGAAAATCATTTTAACAGTTTATCAATGACACTTAAATCTTTCATAATATAGATATTCCAAGATTTTTTTTTCTTTAATTCAGATGTTTTTCATTACAAAATGCCTGTTATGTCACACACAGAAATTATATCATACATTGAATTCTGAGGCTAAGGTTGTTTCAATCATTGACTAAGATGACAAGTATCACTCCTACACTTGTGTAATACCATGTTGCCACAGGGAATGACAATATGATGTGTGTGTGTGTGTGTGTGTGTTAGTCTGTCTGCACATATATGTATGTGTGCAGACATGTTGGTTGATTGTTAAATATGTAGACTAATAATGTGAAAAGCTTTTTTTTATAAACAATATATAATTCCCAACTTCCTTGCTGATGCGCATAATTAAGAGGTGAATCATGATCACACAAATAAAATATATTACAGTGAGAATTTCTCGATATGATTTATCAATAAGCCACGTATCAGACTACGAACATATTGATCCATCCCAATGTATATAAATAGGATGTTTGAACTCATATTTCTCTTTGGCCGATACATTGCAAGAATGTCTTGTCTCTGTGATGCCATCATGGTTGACCAAGAACTGATTGAGTGAGCATCTTGATAAATTACCGTAGACATTTGAAAGTGCCAACGGAGTGTAGCACTCTTTGTCAATCGAATGCATCTTTCAAAAGTTGGTGAAATAATCGAGCACTTCAACATTTTTGTACGCATGCACATATCACTGATATCATGAAATGATATATATATATATATATATATATATATATATATATATATATATATATATATATATAATGTCCTTTCGAGAAGTATCCAGCGATTCTGAATGCATGGAAGAGCAATTTTGCTGCGTTT